>CAKMYA010000035.1:0-232336 GCA_928869825.1 Ustilago lituana
TTCAGTTACGTATTGCTAAGGTTAATTGCGTCCTGTTACGAGAACTCATCAGCACCTACCCTAACCCTAACCCTAACCCTAACCCTAACCCTAACCCTAACCCTAACCCTAACCCTAACCCTAACCCTAACCCTAACCCTAACCCTAACCCTAACCCTAACCCTAACCCTAACCCTAACCCTAACCCTAACCCTAACCTAACCCTAACCCAGCTGCAGTCCAGGCCCCTCAGGGTGCCTGCCCCAGCCATGGACATGTTCATTGAGCTCCCTGGCCTCCCCATGCTGGACTCAGTGGTCCCTCTGGAGCCCATGCTGCCAGTACCTGCCTTCCCTGGGCTCAAGCAGTCCACCACCATTGCCAAGGATGGCAACTGTCTCTTCAGGGCCATCAGCCACCACATCTATGGCACACAGCACAGACACTTGGAGGTCAGGGCCAAGGCAGTCACTCACCTCCACACCAAGCCCTTCCTGGTGCAGGCTTTTGCAGCTGAGGGCAGTGGCCACCTGGGAGCCAAGGCTTGGCTGGCTCAGATGGCCAAGCCAGGCACTTGGGGGGATGAGCTGGCCATCCTGGGGCTGGCAGAGGCCTATGGAACCAGCCTCTGGGTCTACTCTGACCAGCATGGACACAACTCCACCTACCCTGGTGGAGCAGCTGGGCCCTACCTGGGACTCATCCACCTTGGTGGAAACCACTATGAGATCCTCAGCCTGTGATGGGAATGCCACCTGACTGTATGTGCATAGGTTGGCACAAAAAAGCCCAAAGAAACAACTGTGTAGATGGCCAACAACTTGTGTGTGTGCTGGGTCTGACAAGTGTTGGGTAGGGTCAGGGTTGGTATATACTTGAGCAGCCATACCTCTGTGACCAGCCATGGAAACTCTCCCAAACTTTGCCATATGCATCTCCTAGCATGTGCCAACAACTCCCATTAAGGCTGTGCAGAGATTGGAGGGGGTCCATTTTCCACTTTTCAAAGGGGGGACCATTGGGGCCTCAGCCAGAATCTTGAAAAACATAAAGTTGCCCATAGCTCCATGACCACTTGAGCAACAGCCATGAGACTTCTAGGGTGTTCTTTGGGTGTAATTAGCACCAACTTTCATTATGCACACATCCCTGAAAAGTCGATTTTTTGATGACCTGACTTGACTCAGGCCAAACTTCGATGGACCATAACAGAAAATTTTATTACTGAACTTGAGTAGGGTTACTTAATCAAACATGCATATTTGGGGTAGATCTACAACTTTGATTAATCAACCCTACTTGGTCAAAAATCCAGACACCCTTGTAACCCTAAGCTCCCTGCCCTTGCCCACCAGAGTAGACAAACAGTGAGATCTTGTAGGCCCCAGCAATGGCCTGCAGCATGATCTCATCTCCCCAAGTCCCCTCCATCTCCATCCTCTGCAGATAGCCACTCCCATCCTCTTCATCAAAGGCAAGCAGCTCTGGATGCTCCCTCAGATAGTGGATAGCTGACCCTCTGACTGTCATGTGCCTCTCCTGGCTGTTGTACATGTGCAAGCTCACAGCCCTGAACATACAGTTGCCATCTCCTTCCATCACCTTGCTGATCCTGGGTGCATGCTTGACAGACAGCCTGATGCTGTTGCTGATGCTTGTCTTGGGCTTGATCAGCTCTGGAAACCCAGGCTTGGTGCCAGCTGCAAAGGAGACAGTCTTCTGCTGCACAGGAGCTGGTGCTGGTACTGGTGCTGGTGCTGGTGCTGGCACAGGAGTTGGACATGGCTGGATGATGATCTCCACAAAGGCATCTGACCCAAAAAAGTAGCTGCCCTCTGTGTCTGGGCAGCTGGCAACTGCTGCCTGCTTGGCTGGTGCCTTCTGCTTCTTGCTGAGCCTGCTGTTCCTCCTGGAGATGGCTCTGCTCACAGCTGCAGCTCTCTTCACTGCTCTCACTCTCCTCCTGGTCAGCCTGGGTGGAGCATCTTCATCTTCCTCATCAGAGAGGGGGGCTGGTCCTGGAAGAGGAGGGGCTGGGTGGAGAGCACTGGTGGAAGCAGCAGCAGCAGGAGTGACTTCTCTGGGTGGAGCCTCTGCTTCTGTCAAGGTGATGGTCCCAGCATTCAGGAGAACACTGAAGTAGTCCCTTGCCCTTTGCTGTGTGAGAGTAGCTTTGCAGTGGGTGCACTTGATCTTGAAAGCTTTCTTGCCACCAGCATTGACATAGGCAGGAGGTGGATGTTGACAGTTGTGACAGGCAAGCTGAGCCCTCCTGGCCAAGAAGAAGTCAATCATGGGCTGAACACCAGTGATGTGATTCATGGTGATGGGAACAGCAGGCAGAGTACCAGGAGTAGGGGGTTCTGCTTCATCCTCTTCTTGGATCCACCATGCACTTGGCTTATCAAAGGCAGTAGGCCTGTTCCTGCCACTGTTCCAGCCCATTGCATTGAAAAGATCCACAATGATTTGCTGAGACAGAGGGGTAGCAGGAACAGAGACTCTTCCAGTAAAGATGTTGAGAGCCTGGGCATGTGCCATGAGTGCCTGACAGTTGCTGATGTATTCCTCCTTGGTGATCTGCTTCTGCAAGAGCTTGTAGGGTGCCATCACCTCTGAAGTAGGCTGCAAGAACTGGTTGATGTCCAGGATGTGGGTGAGAGTGACAATGGCAATGGCTTGATGCAGATCTGAAGCTTTGACAGTGATTTCCAGCCTGAGTCCACCAAGCTGAGAAGCTGGCAGAGTGTTGAGCAGATGGATATAAGACTTGCAGGTAGTGTGCCTTCTGTTGACAAGAGCTTGAGTGCTGGGCTTGGAGAGCATCTGATTGCCAGAGAGAGACTTGATGCAGTGCACCACCCTGGGATAAGCCTTGACCAAGAAGGGATGATCATCAAGTGTGAGAGCCATATGCACAGAACCAAAGCCTTTGCCAATGGGAGTCAGCATAGGATAGGTGGTGACACCTGCAGTCTTGTGCCTGGGATGGACTAGAGCAATGTTGTTGCTGGCATAGTTGATGCCCAAGTCAAAGGTGTTGTGCTTGGCAAGAGGATGGAGGGGATTGCCAAGGTTGAACCCAGGAACTTGAGGATGGAAGAACTGCTTCATCCCATAGGCCTGAACTCTCACAGCTGTGCAGCCAATCTCCTCCAAAGCATGAACTAGGGTACCAAAGTCAATGAACTGATTGCCATGGATGAAAGCAGTGGGGAAGTCACTGAGATAGATCTCATAGCCCATGTTCCTGTGCAGATGTTCAAAGAGGGGTTTCTTGAACTCTGGTGCTACCCTAATGTAGGCTGGGCATTGACCAATGAACACCCAGTCTTTGAAGAAGACATCATCCTTGATGCTGGCAATGGGAGAATGGCTGACAAGCTGGATAGGTGCCACATCAGACCAGATGCTGAACAAATCAGCAGGGAATAGACTGATGTTCCAGGAATCAAGGTCCATGATGGTGGCAGCTGCAAGGGGGAGGAGGGGTGAAGTTGGGGACAACCACCAAAAGATCTCCAAGTACTGCTCTTCAACCAGCTTGCTTCTGTCTAAAGAGACTGCAGCTGATGAGGCATCAGAGGTGCTATGTCAACCAGCAAACAAAGGCCAGGGGTGCACTTGAGAGGCTCTTCAAGCAGCAAATGGATCAACAATCAGTGGGAATGGTGAAGAAGTGGCAAGTGGGTGGGGTCAGAGTTGGAAAAGGGGATGGTGGTGGAAGGGAAGCAAGTTGCAAAGTTGGATTGGCCAGTATTTATGCTTTTTGGTCCAGGGGCAAATCCAACCTCCACTCTCCACCTGCAAATCAAATTACATAATATTCTGACCACAAAATCTGTGCATAATCTCCAACTTAACATTCCAATCATCCAAGAACACCACCTGTCACCAAATGGTGATGCAACATCCCCTTGGCTTGGTTGCAGTTAGGCCAGCCAACCACCAACATTTGAAACACACAACTTCATGATTGCTCCACCACTACTGATTCAATTTGGCTGAAACTTTGCATACAGTCTATTTACACCATTTCAATAGTACTTACTTACTGGCATTTGGCCAAAAAGTCAAAATTTTCAGGATCCATTTTTTGATTGACTATAATTTTGACTTGCCATATCTCAGCCACCTTCTGATAAACTTGGTTAGGGATCAGCAAACTTTTTGCTCTATTGGACCTATAGAACAACTTTACTTAAGAGCCCAAGGCATGTTTTTTTCTATCCCTAATAGGACACACCTTGTAAGACCATCTTCCAGGAAAATACAGACATGTCTCAAAATTGAAATGGACCGTCTTGGATTTGTAGTAGACCGTCTTCCATTTGTAGTAGACCGTCTTCCAGGAAAATACAGACACATCTCAAAATTGAAATGGACCATCTTGGATTTGTAGTAGACCATCTTCCATTTGTAGTAGACCATCTTCCATTTGTAGTAGACCATCTTCCAGGAAAATACAGACACGTCTCAAAATTGAAATGGACCATCTTGGATTTGTAGTAGACCGTCTTGGGAAATTCAAATGAAATTCTCTCCCAAGGGGGGCAAGACACATCACACAGACTCAACCCTACTCAGGTGTAGCATAGAACATCACAAGGTTGAGGCATGAACATAGCCAGCATTGACAACCTAGGGAGGTTGAGGTTGGAGGTTGAGGTCCAGGTTGTTGAGGTTACAGAGGTTGAGGTTGGAGGTTGTCCAGGTTGTGGAGGTTGTTTTCAAGGTTATGGAGGTTGCCAACCTCAGCAACATTGAATGATGGTGTACAACTTCAACCACCAAATATAAACCTCTCTTGCTATTCATTCATGCATCTAGAGGGTCCAATGCATGCCTGCAAGCCATCAGCAGCTCAATCAAATAGTAGTTTCAATATCCCATCTGAAAACTTTGACAGCCCATAACTCAGCAGGAAGGGGTAAACTTTACCATCAAATGTAACTCAAATGGAAGCAAATGGACCAACTGAGGTTGTCAGACAAAGAAAGTTGCAAGTTTTTTTCAGCCTCCCAGCAGATATACTAATAACCCTAACCCTACCATAAGCACCAATGCAGACATTCTCACACCCAATGTCTTGAAGTGCTTCCACCAGAATGCTGATTTCCACATGCAGTTCACCATAGGTGAGTGCTGTGCTGTGTTTGGATGGGATCAGGATTGCATTCTGCAGGGGCTGCTGCAGGTGTGCAATCAGCAGCAACTTGAATTGTGGCTCAAAGTGGAAAACCACTTTGAGCTTGGCAAAATACACCCAATCTTTGAACAAATTAATGTCCTCAAAATTAGGTGCATGGCTGACCAAAGAGACATAGCAGCCTGCTGGGAAGATATGCAGCAGGATGGCAGGAAACATGGTCACTGCAAATGAATCCACATCATGATGTACCAGTCCACTCCAATCAGTGATGGGGGCCAGCAGAGGGATAGGTGGCAGCTGTGGCTGCTCAGCAGCTGCATCAAGCAGTCGGGTGGGTGCTGGGATCAGCTCATCAGTGTTGCCAGTGGCAGGCAAGAGCACAACAATCCCATCCATGGGCATCTCAGCTGGATCCAGCTCAAGTTGCTGAGCAGCAGGTGGGTCATGCTGGGGTTGGGCCAGTGTGTGCAGCTGCTCTTGTGGGAGCTGCAGCAGTGTTTCTCCCTCCAGATCTGATTCTGGCTTGGCTGCTTCGTCAACCTCTGCTGAATGTGAGCCTTGAGGCTTGGCATCAGGTAATTCCAAAGTTGGAATTTGAGAAGGGGGAGGCACTTGACCAGAGGATGCATCAGTGTGGAAATTATTTTCCATTTCCACATCCTCCACCTCCAGAGATGGAGCTAGTGCTGGCTCAGCCTCAGCCTCAGCCTCAGCAAAGACAATGTCAAGGTTGTCATCCACAAGGGCAAGTGGAATGTCTTCAGAGCTTGAATCCCCTGCATCAGAGGGATTGGCCTGCATTGCCAGCTCCTCCACAAGGATTGCAGGGTCCAGAGCATGTGTAACTGAGCTGCCTTGCTGCACTGTGAATCCTGCAGGTGCTGATTCCACCTGTACAGACTGAGACATGCATGCCTGAGGTGCTGAAACCTGAGTCTCAGCAGGGAGAGGAGCTGAAGCTGCAGGCACAGGCTGTGACTGTGCACTGTGGCATTTGCAGATGCCCTGGTGCTTGCGTAGTGCAACAGCATTCGCAACCACCTGCCCGCATGTGCATGCCACCAAGCCCACAGCTGCCACAGCCTCCTGGCTGACAGCCACACCACTGTGGGCCTTGCGCAAATGATTGGTGATATTTGTTGCTGCATAGGCAAAGCAGCACACAGGGCAAGTGATCTGTGACATGCTGAAAATAACATCACAGAAAATAATGGTGCAGAAAATGGTGATCAGGGAACAGCAGTGGTGTGTGGTGCTGCTGTAGTAGACCATCTTGGATTTGTAGTAGACTGTCTTCCATCTGTAGTAGACCATCTTCCATTTGTAGTAGACCATCTTCCATTTGTAGTAGACTGTCTTGGATTTGTAGTAGACCATCTTCCAGGAAAATACAGATGCATCTCAAAATTGAAATGGACCATCTTGGATTTGTAGTAGACCATCTTCCAGGAAAATACAGATGTGTCTCAAAATTGAAATGGACCATCTTGGATTTGTAGTAGACTGTCTTGGGAAATTCAAATGAAATTCTCTCTCAAGGGGGGCAAGATGCATCACACAGACTCAACCCTACTTGGGTGTAGCCTAGAACCCATTACTATATGATGATGCTGACTATCAGCATCATACAGCCTTGAGCATCATCTCCAACAACAGCAGCACAGTTCATCCATGCTGCATACCTACATGAGGACAGTTAGCCCACTCCTGTCAAGTGTAGGACACACACCAGGCTACCATGAACATGCCACATTACCTCTGAACAGAGTGGCAATGGTGGTCAGTTGACATCAAGTGTAAGATGCAGTTAATGTTGATCTCAAGTGAAATTGATGTTTACTGGCCATTAAACTCAAACTCAAATGAAATCAACATTTACCTCAAGTTAACTTCAATTTCACATGTCTGGCACATGACTGCTGACACTCTATTGCAACCACATGCACTTATCTCCCATATTTTCCCACATGGAGAGATCTGCAGTTTCCCATCAGCAATATTTGCCAACATTGGTACCAGCTACTTTTGGTGGCTGATGCCATGCCCATTCCAATGCCATGCTTGAGTCTTCAGGATGACTCTTCCATGCATGGTGCCATACATAGTGATCAAGTCCTTTTATGTTGTGATGGGTATCTGATGATGGAACATATATATCAAAACACACTCTCTTTCAGTTCCAGTCTTGTGGTTATACAACCACCCCACAGTCCTTCCACATGTTTATCTTCTGCCCTTGCCTTGTATCTTAGCATCTCCCTACATCATCACCATGTGTGCAACATAGGCAAGGCATTCACTATATATGGATCACCCTTATGGCAGTTCCACAATCTTTTACTCAATCAAATCAATCTTCACTTTACTACACTTCTTCATCATCTGTCTGTCTCATTCCTTCTGCCATTCAGGAAAGTGTTGTACTTCCATCAGTGGTTCCCCTTCAACCCTCTGCAAGTCTTTTATCATTGTACTTAGTGGTTACAGAATGTATCTAAGCTGAAATATCCTCAGACTGAGCTCTACACACAATTCTGCCATTGGGAAGACTTTAGCAAGCTAGCTACTTGCTTCAGATCTCTTGACAGATACTGGACACTTTTCACCTGGCAAATCTCCACCTTTGGTAGCTCCTTGGTGGTGGTCAATTTCCAATAGTTTTGGCTCTTGCTCCTTCTTGTCTTGTTCATACTACATATAGGGACAGTTGATGTTCTCTCCTTTCTGTTTCTCCCCCAAGTCCTATTGGAACCCTTAATCTCCCTGCTCTCGGATTGGAATCAGGTTTGGACTCAACAGGATGATGACCTCATCAACCACCTTGGAAGAAAGGCTCCACGCTTGGAGTCTAAGCTATTTACGCCTCAAGGCCACCGTACTCCTCATGCGCTTCCTCAACTCGCTCCGTCCTCTCATCCATGGTTCGCAACCACCACTTCCACATGGCTTCCAGCGTCAAGTCACCAATCTTCCCTCACGTCAGAGCGGACGCACCATCCGTGCTCACATCTACCGTTCCAAGCTGGCTTCACCATCTGCAGACAGCATCGCTGCTCCTTTGCCTGTACACATCTCTTGGCACGGCTCTGGCTTTGTTCTTCCCAACCTCGGCGATGACTATACATACATCACACATGTCCTCCACAAACTCGGCCCAAATTGCATCTTTGTCGACGCAGATTATCGCAAGGCTCCCGAGCACCCTTTTCCTGCAGCAAGTCACGATGCCCAGGATGTGGTCAACTATATCCTCTCTCAGCCGCAGATCTACGATACGCACCGCATCACCCTCGGAGGCTTCTCTGCAGGAGGCAACCTCGCTCTTGTTGTTGCTGCACAGCTAGGCCCCCAGCACATTGCTGGTGTTGCGGCCCTCTATCCAGCCGTCGACTTTACCGTCAAGCCCGGTGACCGTCCCTTGCCCACCAAAGACCGTCCTGACAGCGGCTTCCCTCTCCCAACCTGGATGAGCAACGTTTTTGTCGATTCATACTTTGTCCACCAGCAAGACAAAAACCACCCACTCTGCAGTGTCTACTACGTCGAGGCCGCCCGCTTTCCTCCGCTTTTGCTCGCATCCGGTGAGGTCGATACGCTACATTACGCATCCGAGAAGCTCATATGCAAACTGAAAGATGCAGGAAGAACAGATGCCCGATTCATCAGCATTGAAAAGGAGGGTCACGGCTTTGACAAACTTCCTCGTGGTCCTGCGTCGGTCAAGCGGAGAGACTATGTTTATGACGAGTTCGCCGAATTTGTGCATCAGTCGTGGTCCCGCTCGACAGCTCAACTCAAGGCTCAGCTCTAGACACTATAACGACCGCACCAACAAGACTCGCAGTAATGAGCTGAACACCAACACTCAGCGCCCTCCAGTGCACTTCGATAGGAATTGACCAGACCCAGAAGTAACTGCTCTACACACAAGAGCTACAAGCCACGGATTATCTCATATTGCAACAGCATATCGATCCTCTTATATTCTAGCAGCCAATCTCCAGTGGAGTCTGGAACTAGTAATCGTCGGCCAAGGCAGATTGCGAGCGACCGAGTTCTTGCGCGTCCAGCTGTTGCGACGCATCACTCGGTCGGCGTCTTTGTCCGTCACTCGCTCCAGCATTCGGCCGCAAGTCTGTTCGAGAATCCAACCGGAACCTATCCAGCGATCTTGAACGAGGCCCAGCGCTGTCGAACGCGTTTTTGCTGCCAAGCGCCGCGTTCCCCGACCTCGTATTGGTGGAAAGTACCCCTCCATCAGCACTTGCATCTAGCCCTTCACCTCCTTCACCGTCGCCAGCATCTTGAGCGCGCTTTCGGAGCCGTAAAGGGCTCCTCAAAAACTGAGCCCGTTCCGCCGAGTTGAGCACACGTGAGCCCAAGCGTGCGGGCGTAGACTGCCTCCATCCTTGCTTCGTATAATTGATCGGTGACTCTTCACCAGTAAAGATGGCTAGATCGTAGAGAAACGCGCCGAGAAGACCGCCGGTGAAGCAGCCTGCAATTGGCCCGTACAGCCACCAAAAGTGGTTGTCTGTCCACACGACTTTGCCATATCCCACCATGTAGAGAAAGAGTCGCGGTCCCAAGTCGCGACTGGGCGAAATAGCATAGCTCGTAGCCCATCCAAATGACATGCCAATCATCACCACCACGAATCCCAGCACCAACGCAGCCAGACCATCCGAGGGCGGAGCGTTGGTCTCGTCACCCACAGCCAGCACCATGGCCATCAGAATGCCCGTCGCCGCTACTTCGGTGCCGAATCCAGACGCTGTCGTAAAGACGAGCTGTGGAACGGTTACGAACAAACGTCCTGTACCGTGCTCGCCCGCTAAGGTTCGAATGTCTCGACCGCCTTCGTATTTGTCGATGGCTGGCAGATAGATGCCATACGTGATGGCTGCTCCAAGCATCGAGCCTAGCAGCTGAGCGCTCCAATACACTGGCACTTGGATCCACGGGAATCCTCGAAACACAGCCAGTGACAGCGTGATGGCAGGATTGCAGTGCGCACCACTCCGGCCGCCACTCAGGTAGATCGTTGAAGCTACTGCGAAACCCCAAGCCCAGTTCTGATTCGGATAGGCTCCTGCGTTCGGGCCCAGCGCCTGCGACAGAGCCACCTGACAGTCGACAGCTGTGCCAACCATAAGGAGCAACATTGTTGCTAGCAGCTCGGCGATAAACTCGCGACCATGGTATCGCCACCTTGCCCACGTAGTTGGGAATGCGATTCGGCCATCCGGCAGCGTTCCCTGCCCGCCCAGCCACATTTCGTCTTCTTCTCCCTCCAACGCCGTTTGTTCTTCTTCCGAACCTCGGCCTGCACCTTCGCCTAAGTGATCGTCTCCTTGGCCGGTCTCGTGACTCTGTTCAGCCGACGAAGACGAAAAAGCAGTCTCTTCGCTATGCCGATAAGACTCATCGCCACCATCCAAACTCCCCCGAGCGTCCTGCCCCCTAGACTGTTGTAGGCTCGCTCTCTTTCGGTCCTCATCTGCTCTGCTCCCACGCTCTTCCTCACGGTTCTGGCGGCCAGCATGAGATGGCATAGTGTTCGCTCGCCACGCAGATCTTGCGTCCCGTCCGTTTGAACTCCTCTGACTATTGTTCCTACCGCCCACCGGTCGAGCCTCAATATGGTCGTCATCCGTTTGGTGGCTCTGTTGACTCCCACGTCTATAGCGGCTCGAGCCTTGTCGGTCCAGAGGCGTAAGTTCGTGATGCGGGATGTCAACATCAAAGTAGCCAGGTCCGCTGTGCTCCTCAATTGTGGCATTGCTAGCTCGGCGATGACTCTGGTTAGATGCTTTCCGAGTACCCACACCGGCGGCCGGACCACCTGGTGCACGGCCTTTGGGAGGGGGTCTCGCGCCAGACAATCCAGGATGCCGGGTTTGCCCCATGGCCGACCGATTCTGCAACTCGGCTCTAGACCGATTACGCTCGAGTGCCTCGCTGTTGAGCTCATTGGCGCCCTTGTGACTCGGTGCTGGTACGAGAATATCGAAACCTTGCGACGGCAGAAAAGGCATCGAAGATGTCTTGATATGCTTACTCGCAGGATGCGACGTGACGCCGTCAAGCCGAAGAGCAGCATTGGTGCCCTCTGACTCTTCATCGGCATCGCCGTCATAGTAGTCGTTCGCATCCACCGCACTTCCTTGTGTCGCGAGCAGGCCGTCACCATGTTTGGCTTCCTCCATCAGCTGCTTGCGAGCCGCCGAGAGTCGCCTCTGCGGATTCGAAGCATCGGCTTCTTGCTGGCCAAAGCTGACCTGCTTTTGCTGCGCAGCGGTGTGGTCGTTCTGCTTGATCGGCCTGGATCCCTTATGCGCGCTATGATTCGTCCAGATCTTGTCATCTCCAACTACACGAATACCAGCCATGTCTGCCACCGTTGGACTGCTAAAAGAGTAGTCGAGGCGCGGTCTTCTGTTCAAGCTTGGCGGCTGCGAAGCGGATCCAGGTAGATCTTTGTTCGGAAGCGGTTCTCCCTCGCGGATGGGCGGCAGATCACCAGCGCTGGAATCGGCTGAGCTCGAAGCTATTGGACTGGTGCTGAACTCGTCTAGGGCGCTGTTATCATTGGCAACGCCATCTGCGTTATAGATCTCGTTTCTCGTCGTGTCCGCAAAGTCACGACCGTGGACGAGCTCCCCAGGACCTCCTGGAGAGTCATTAAGAGCAGGACTCAAAGCCGCTGTACTGGCATTTGTGAGATGTCCCGTTCTTTGCCTGGTGGGCAGCATAGGCACCATAGCTGCTGGCTGCTGAACAATGTTGGAACGAGAGCCTGGCGTAGGGTATGCGGTCTTTGTAGTCTTGGCAGGCAGACGCCGTACCCTTGGCAGTGTTGTTCCTAAACTCCATAGCGGACGCTTGGGTGCGGGCTCGATTGATGTGATATTCTGGTATCCTCGCACTTCTGGAGGTGCTGCAGTCACTGAACTTGGAGCGGCACGAGGCTGGATGCGTGGCTGGATCAAAGGCTGCGATGGTGCTGCTGACGGTGCTCGCAAACTTTGCCGCGATGGAAAGGAATCGTACGAGGTGTGCGTGTTCGAGGTGGAAGGGGTCGTTGAGGCAATTCTTGCTGAGTTTGAGCCCGAAGGTTGCGCCTGCTGCCTTATACTGTTGGAAGGCCGCCGCTGGACGTCTTGATTGAACGCTGCAAAAGGTTGGTCAGAGGTCGATGGGACCCGCCTTGGTGCTTGGTTCGAATTAGGAACCTGCTCGGCCTCATCCCCCACTCCGGTATCACCCTGGTCTGATTTGGAGTTGGGTCTGATCATCTAGACTACTACACCGTATGGTATGTCCAGTAGCTAGGCGACACCTGGTTGCAGCCAAGGGGAACATAGGCGAGGTGGTGGTTGAGAAACAGAAGGCATGCGAAAGCTTGACCTCAGATCGACAAAAGGGTCGAATCAAGCTCAGCCTCGCCTTAGCTCTTTACCCTCACTCGCGAATAACACTCGACCCTGACTTGTCAAGCCGACCTTAAGCTCAGAACTCTGTTCCCATTAGCCTGCAGAACAAGTTCCAGTAAAAGCCGGACCGACTGACAGGCACCGGAGCGACACCGTAAACCTCGACGCAAGCTACGTTCACTTGCAGCACACCTGCGTCAGATCTGTGACATCTGATCGACATTCTGACTGTATTTTGCTTTTGGTGTGCTGTATAACAACACTCAGCTGAACATGTGGACCAACGGGAATTAAGGCGGAGAAAAAGGTTTGTGCGATCTTGGACATGAATCATCGTTTGGCAGCGCCGCATCAATGTGCATGAAGTGTTGCTCAGGCATGGCTTGCATTGGTCGGAGACAACCGCCTCATTATTTTAACCGGCCGTTTTGCGATGATTCAGCCGAGACGGAACGGAACTGAAGGCAAGTGTCTCAGATGCGGAAGTCTAACAAGTGAGAATCCAGTTGATACTGCATCAAATCACGGCTGATAGACGCAACGTATTCGGGCCATTCTGATGATGCGGTGATGTCCGGCATATGTGCTCGGACTAGGAAGGCCAGGAACGGCTTTCAAGCGCGAAAAAGGAGAAAGTGATTGGCACTCTCTTTGATGTGCGTGTTGGTATGGCGTTGACACTTGATTCGCTCACCAAGACAAGTGAAAGTAAGGCCTAGCTTACCATGCAACTTCCGTGTCCGTTCCGTTGGCCAGCAACATCGAAAACTCCACGACCCTGCTTGCCAACAAGGTTGCAAGTTCCAGCGCTACCCATTCAAGCAGCCGCTCTGCGCCTTCGTTCATGCATCTCCCCATGCTGCTCACGCCACCCCGCACAATGACGCACAGCCATCGAACAAGGCGCATCGTCTCTCCAGCCCTGTATGCGGTGTTTCGGTGGCATGGATGTACCTACCGCTCTTCGTTCCAACCTTCTTCGAGCTCGCCGTCTGTGTACTGTAGAATTGTTCGGCAACTAGTCCACCCCAAACGCTCTCACCTCCCTCCTCGAACGAATCTACGAACTTGGCGGCTGCCCTATCATCCAGCCCAGTGGAACTACAATCAACTCGATGACCTTCCACCCTTCTGCGAGCAACCCTGTCCGCGACACTTTTTCCCTCGGGAGATGTATGTCGCACAACCGTCTACTCGTTCTGGAGGCCCAAATTGAGGTCGCAAAAATGCAACGCAATATATCACTTATCACACGATAGTCATACCAGGGAAAGGAAAACAAGGGACGAGGGTAACAATCTTGAAAATTGCTATGCAGAAAAAAGCGACAAAATTTTGTGTATGGTATGGTACAAAGCTACTTTGAGGGAATGTGTCACGACGGGTGTGGAAGTGAGGAACAGACGTTCAAGAGCGACGGGGAATGCCATGGGTGGGATAGCGGAGGAGCGCTTAGTCGATCGACTCCATGGCCGACTCGCCGGCAACCTCCTCGGTAGCGGCGCCAGCCTTGTCGTCGGTAGCCTCGGCATCGATGCCAGTGTCGTCGATCGAGAGACCAAGCGAGATGAGCTTGTAGAGACGGTTGGCAAAGTCGTGGGGCTGCTCGAGGGTGAAGCCCGAGGTGAGCAGGGCGGTCTCGTAGAGGAGCACGGTGAGGTCACGAACGGTAGTGTCGTTCTTGTCCTGGCTCGACTTGGCAGCGAGCTCCTTGACGATGGGGTTGGAGGGGTTGAGCTCGAGCGTCTTCTTGGCAGCCATGTACTGGGACATGCTCGAGTCACGGAGAGCCTGGGCCTTCATGATGCGCTCCATGTTGGCGGACCAGCCAAAGGTGTTGGTGACGAGAACGCAGGGCGAGCCGACGATACGGTTCGAGACGACGACCTTCTCGACCTTGTCGCCGAGGATCTCCTTGACGGTCTTGCAGAGGTCCTCGCAGTTCTTGGTGTCCTCCTCGCGCTGCTTCTTCTCTTCGTCCGACTCCTCGAGCTCGAGACCCTCCTTGGAAACGCAAACGAGCTTCTTGCCCTCGAACTCCTTGAGCTGGGTGACGGCGTACTCGTCGATGGGGTCCACCATGAGGAGAACCTCGAGACCCTTCTTCTTCAATCGCTCCAGGAAGGGCGAGTCACGGATCGAGCTGAGCGACTCGCCGGTGAGGTAGAAGATCTGGTTGTTCTTGCCGTCCTGGGGCATGCGGGTGATGTAGTCCTTGAGCGAGGTCATCTCCTCACCCGACTTGGTCGAGTAGAAGCGGAGGAACTCGGCAAGCTTGGCACGGTTGGTGGCGTCCTCGTGGATACCGAGCTTGATGTTCTTGCCAAAGGCCTCGTAGAACTTGGCAAAGTTGTCCTTGTCCTCGGCGATCTCGGAGATCATTTCGAGCGTCTTTTTGACAACGTTCTTGCGGATGACCTTGAGAATCTTGTTCTGCTGAAGCGTCTCACGCGAAATGTTGAGGGGCAGGTCCTCCGAGTCGACGATACCCTTGACAAAGTTGAGGTACTCGGGGATGATGTCCTCGCAGTCGTCCATGATAAAGACGCGACGAACGTAGAGCTTGATGTTGTTGCGCTTCTTCTTGGTCTCGAAGAGGTCAAAGGGAGCACGCTTGGGGATAAAGAGGAGAGCCTTGAACTCGAGCTGACCCTCGACCGAGAAGTGCTTGACGGCCAAGTGGTCCTCCCAGTCGTTGGAGAGCGACTTGTAGAAGGCGGCGTACTCTTCGGGGGTGATCTGCTTGGGGTCGCGGGTCCAGAGGGGCTTGGTCTTGTTGAGCTCCTCCTGCTCGGTCTGGAGCTCCTTGACCTTCTTCTTGGGCTTGTCCTTCTTGGCATCCTCGTCGTCGACCTCCTCGATCTTGGCCTTCTTCTCGGCGTCGTCGGCGGTC
This sequence comes from Ustilago lituana, assembly GCA_928869825.1. Classification (NCBI taxonomy): domain Eukaryota; kingdom Fungi; phylum Basidiomycota; class Ustilaginomycetes; order Ustilaginales; family Ustilaginaceae; genus Ustilago; species Ustilago lituana. Next base: position 15,461 of record CAKMYA010000035.1, read on the forward strand.
TCCTGCTCCTCCTCCTCGACCTCGCGCTCGACCTCCTTGGTGACGACGAGCTGGATGGGGTAAGAGATAAACTCGGAGTGCTTCTTGACAATCTCGCGGATACGCTTCTCCTCGAGGTACTCCAACTGGTCCTCCTTGAGGAAGAGGCGCATCTCGGTACCTCGGCCGATCGAAGGGTTGACAGTGTCCTGGGTGATGGTGAAGGTGCCACCGGCGGCGGACTCCCAGATGTACTGTTCGTCGTCGTTGTTCTTGGTGATGATCTGGACCTTCTCAGCAACAAGGTAGGCCGAGTAGAAACCGACACCGAACTGACCGATCATGGAGATGTCGGCGCCGGAGGAGAGGGCCTCCATGAAGGCCTTGGTACCGGACTTGGCAATGGTACCGATGTTGTTGACAAGGTCGGCCTTGGTCATGCCGATACCAGTGTCACGGATGATAAGGCACTTGTTCTGCTTGTCAGGGGTGATGCGGATGTAGAGCTCCTTCTCGGTCTCGAGGACCGAGGGATCGGTGAGAGCATTGTAGCGAACTTTGTCGAGAGCATCGGACGCGTTGGAGATGAGCTCACGAAGGAAGATCTCCTTGTTGGAGTAGAAGGTGTTGATGATCAGATCCAAAAGCTGGCTGATGTCGGCGGCCTGTGTAAGAATGAGAAGCAAGGTAGCGGAATGGGTCAGTAACAATGCGTTCGCGTGGACAGGTGGCACACACTTGATGGTTTAGGGACGACAGCACCGTCGACGATGGCGACAACGACAACGACGACGATGGCTCTACCCAGCTACCCAGCAAAAGCAATGAGTGAGATACTTACGAAGCCGAAGGTCTCAGTGTTGCCGGACATGGTGGATATGCTATGCAACGTCTGGAGGATATGTGCGGTGAGGGGAGAGGGGAGGAGAGAGAAGGAGCGGAGAGCCGAGGAATAAATAGATGGCTTTGCGCCGAGCTGAGCGGGAAATTGGGCGATGCGGCTACCAACGAGGGCGTGTTGAACGAAATTCCGAGAAGAATCGAAAAAGGAGGCAGCAGCGCGCAGTGTGGAAATTGGAAGAAATGGAGTGGGCAAGTTTTCCATGTTGTTCTTTTCTAGCGCCTTCTCGTCTCGATTCGAGACGAATCTCGACACAAAGCTCAGTTCTGAGAACAGCAAGCTACTACTTGCTCCACTTGCCATCTTGTGGGCAGCTCGGTCACTTTACACCCTCATTCTTTCCATGCTGTAGCAAACAGACTGAAAGACTGTCGCGTTATATTGCCCTCTTGGAGCGTTGCGCCGTGTCCGAGACAAGAGTCAGCCAGATTCTTAACAGCAGAGATCATGTAGAAGCGACAAAGGGCAGAAGGCTTTCTCCACACTTTGCCAGAGTGCTGCGCAGTGTTGGTCCAAATTCGTTGATGCCATGCGTGGAATTCGATGGAAGGCTTATGTAAGCGTTGTCCATAACTGCAAGTGGAAAAGCACTGCCAGAATGTGGAATTTACACGACATAACAAGCTGAGGTTTAAAAAAAAAAGGGGAGACACGCACCTCGAGCGAAAATTGCGTCGACGGAGCCGAGATCGATCACCAATCCTCCGAGCTGCATCTCTCGAGTCTCTTTGGGTCTGCAGTCCAACTGCACTCTAACCCCCGCTCCACTGGCTCACTGGCTCACTGGCTCACTTGGACTGACTGCTGTGCTGTATCGACTTGGCGCAGACTGACCAACTCAATCTCGAACTCCTTCCTCCACCCTTCATCGCTGTCGTCGTCGTATCCATTTCGACACTATCCTTCGCCCCACTCATCACCATCCACTCAACACGCTTCGGCTTTACTTACGCCTCTAGCGCTGCGCGTTGCGTCTCTTTCACCCACGCACACGCGTCCGCAGTCGCCACCTAATTGCTGCGTCACCTTCACTCGCAGCTGTCACACCGCTCCCACCTCATCACGCTACTGTCGCATATCATCTCGCACTCTTGCCAACGATTGCTGATCGCACGTTCACATTACATCCCTCAACCCTTTGTCAAGCTCTTCATGCGCCCTTCATCCTCGACAATTCTTGCACCATCTCTAGACTCTCAACAGCATTTCTGAAAATCCATTCCGCCTCTATCTGCTCTGCTATCCAGTCGATAGTCCAGGTGTCGCTCGTCCTCTTCCGCAATACCTTCAGAGGAACATGCAATCGTCCCATTCTTCAAACTCACTCCCTTCTCTTCCACCACTACCAGCTATCCTGCTCGCCCAGTCCAACGCTCACCAATCGTGCCAACAACTGCGGCCCCCACATCAACTTTCGCCACTGTCGCGTCATCACGTTCGCTACCGACTCTGAACGTCCTTGACCTCACAAGCACCAGCACAACATCATCTACCGCCTACCCTCTACCTACACAGGGCCTATCTACATCATCTACAATCAAACGCCTCGACGACCCACTCAACTCTGTGTAAGGTCTCGCGGCGCTGCACATCCACTATACATGTATCCCTCCCCGTCCCCTTCCCCGGCCCCTTCGCCTCCAGCATACCTTTACCTCAACTCTCACCACCACCAGTCCGGTGGCCATGGCGGTGGTCCTCTCTCAGGTGCTGGCGGCCAGGGGTCAGCCCAGAATCACAACAACCCCAACGGCTACAATGGTTCTTTCACGTCTGTAGGCAGATTCCCCATGCCTTCAGCTGCTTGGCCACAAAGAGCGCATCAGCATCCTCATCACTCGCATCAGCAGAACCCTTCGCTCTCCTCCTTGCCCGGCTCCATCGGTCACTCCAGCGCTGCATCCATCTCCGCTGCTGGTCCTTCGTCTCCAGGCTACGGAAGCCTCGGCGCTCATCACCACCATCATCATGGCGCTCACGGTCCCTCGGGTCTCTCTCACATGGCCTCGCCTGGTGGCATGCACTCCGGTCACCTGACCAACTCTACCGCCAGGTCCGATGCGGCTGCAGCCGCCGCTTCTGGCTCACCTCACTGGCAGCAGCAGATTCTCAAAGCAGAGATCTCACGCCAGTCCTCTTCTCCACACCACCACGCCCGTGCCGCCGCATTAGCAGCGCGTTCCGCTACCAGCTCTGCTATCGCCATTCAAGATCCCAACAAAGGCATCGTGCCGCCTCAGGTCGCTGCAAATGGTCTCTTTGTCGGCAAAAAAGAGTCGAGCTCGACTAACGGCGGTGGAGGCGATAACGACAAGGGAAGCGGTGCTGATACTCTCACGGCTACGCCCAATGGTGGAGCAGCAAACGTATCCGCATCTTCCAGTGGTGCCGCCAAGGACAAGCAGACCTGGTCCACCATCGACATGGGCGGTCTTGCTCTCAAGAACATCGCCAACGAGGTCTACCGCTACTCGTTCCTCACCTCGCTTTTCATCAACCACAACTCGCTCACCACCATCTCGTCCGACATTGTCAAGCTCCGTCATCTCACCGTTCTAGATGCTTCAGGCAACAAGCTCACCTCGGTCCCTGCAGAACTCGGCATGTTGACCAGCCTGCGTGAGCTCTTCCTCTTCGACAACAATCTCGTCACCCTTCCGCCCGAGCTCGGCACACTCCATCAGCTCGAGATGCTCGGCATCGAAGGCAACCCGTTGCAAGAGAACCTCCGCACCCTCTTCCAGCGAGAAGGCACCAGCGCCGTCATCGCCTACCTCCGTGACTCCTGCCCGGTACCACTGCCGCCACCAGAGCGCGAGTGGATCATGATCGATCCAGATCTGCCCGACATCGATGCCGACAAGGATGGTTCCGAAGCACCCCAAGAGTCGTTCAACGTGCTCTGCTACAACATTCTCTGTGATCGATACGCAACTGCACAGATGTATGGCTACACGCCATCCTGGGCCTTGACCTGGGACTACCGCAAGGAATTCATCTTGCAGGAGGTTATGTCGTACAGCGCCGACATTTGCTGTTTGCAGGAAGTCGATATGGAGCAGTACGAGGACTATTTCCTTCACCACCTCTCGCAACAAGACTATGAAGGCATTTGCTACCCCAAGTCGCGAGCACGCACCATGCGCGACGAAGAGAAGCGCCGTGTTGATGGATGCGCCATCTTCTACAAGTCGAACAAGTATCAGCTCATCGAAAAGCAGCTCGTCGAGTTCAACCAGATTGCACTGCAACGACCCGATTTCAAGAAATCCGAGGACATGTACAACCGTGTCATGACCAAGGACAACATCGCCGTCATTGCCTTGCTCGAGAACAAGCTCTCGGGCTCGCGGTTGGTTGTGGCCAATGTACACACGCATTGGGACCCCGAATTCCGTGACGTCAAGCTCGTCCAAGTCGCCATGCTCATGGACGAGGTCGAGAAGGCGGGCAACCGCTTCGCCAAGCTGCCACCCAAGCCCAGTGTTGCAGAAGGATACCCGCCCCCGCCCAAGTACACGCACGGCAACCAGATCCCCACCATCATCTGCGGTGACTTTAACAGTGTCCCGGAGACTGGTGTGTACGACTTCCTCGCCAGCGGCGCGGTGCCAGGCGACCACGAGGACTTCATGGACCACGTCTACGGAAACTACACCCAGCAGGGTCTGCAGCACAGCTATAACCTCGAGTCCTCGTACGCGCCCATCGGCGAGCTTCCCTTTACCAACTACACGCCAGGCTACGAAGGTGGCATCGACTACATCTTCTACACTAAGAACACGCTCAGCGTCACCGGCGTACTGGGCGAGGTCGACAAGCAGTACCTCTCCAAGGTCGTCGGCTTTCCCAATGCCCACTTCCCCAGTGACCACATCTGCATCATGAGCGAGTTCAAGGTTAAACGTCCTTACAGCGGCCAGAGTGCGAGCACAGGGAGAGAGGTGCACCACCCAACATCCTCGTCGGCCAAGCCGCAGGGCGCGCTTGGAAGGAGGTAATGCTGCTGCTGTCTCGCTCTAGCACGTCCAGATGGCCTGTAAATCTGTGCTCCCCATCATCATCGCATCTATTCACCATGTATTGCAACCCTACCCTTCTTCCCCATCCCTCTTCTTCACTCTGTAAGCCGCTCTTTCTTCCTTTACAGCTTCTTCACACGCCGGCCCTTTTGGTGTATCTTCCTTCACCATTCTGCCGGCGTTTCCCCGTTTACTCGCACTCCCTCTGATCTTGCTGTGCTCTCTATTTGTGTATCTGTCTCAATCCCGCGCTCGTGTTTGGAAACTTCTGAAACATCAGTTCTCATTTCTCACATCCATCCGCCACCGTCTGCTTGCTGTTCATGTTTGGCTGTTCTGAAAACGAGAGGGTGAGCGATCAGATGCGTTGACGTTTGCGTTGCTGGTTGCGCGTGGCGGTTGCGACGAGGTTTGTGGTTCTTGCTCCGCCTGCTGTTGTGGGGGTATCGTGGGCGCTGTCCGCTCCAGTTGAACCGATGCTTTGCACGCTCTTTACGCTGGTAGGGTTTGAAATTGTGCCCCCCGACGTGCCCGCGATTGTAATGACCGGGTTCTGATGCGTGTGCGTGTGCGAGGGCGCTGTGCTCGGCGCAGAGCTCTGGAGTCCAAACGCGCCAGTCCCACTACCGATCGTGATCGGCGGCGGAGCAGCTGGTCCGCCCACAATCGGCGCTACGGCCACGCTGCTACTAGTGCTGTTCGCAGTTCTACCACCGGTGCTGATGTTGGTCCCTTGCCCCTGCTGCTGTTGCTGCTGTTGAACCTGTATCTGTTGATGCCTCAACTGTTCTTGCTGATGCAGTAGCTGCGCTAAGCGATGCGGCTGGCTGCTGTTGAGATTATACTGATGCGAAGGTTGCAAATGATGGTTCTCGATGGGAGGAAGGTAGTTGCTCTTCATCTTGGGATCCACATCGTCCTGAATCACCCTTCGATTCGGGTACGTCCCCACCGGCTTCGCCAAGCTGCTAAACGCATTCGCCGTCGGCCTTGGATCCCGCCCAGTGAACCACCCATGTTCGAGCGCTTGGTTGGCAGTTAGCCTCTGCTCCGGATCGTACTGCAGCAGCGAATCGAACAGATCGTACCCATCCTCGCCCTTGTTCCTCGTCGCATACCAGCGCGAGAGTGTCTTTGGGTAGTTGTCCAGCCGCAGATGGGGCCACCAACCCTTGTAGTCCGGCATAGACTCGATCGCTGGCCAGCGGTCCTTGTTCGGTGTGCCGAGCACTTCAACGATGCGTTTGAGCTGGTCGGTTTGAAACGGCGCTGCTTTGGTTTTTGGATCCATCTTGGCTTCTTCTCCCTTGAACATCGGACGTAGCGCAAGCAGTTCGCCCCAGATACACCCCACGCTCCACATGTCGATCGCAGTGGTATAGTGTCGTGCCCCCAACAACAACTCTGGCGCTCGATACCAGATCGTCACCACCACCTTGTCGCCGTTGTACAAGCTCTGCAGTGGCGAAGAGTACAAACGCGCCAGACCCAAATCACCGATCTTGACCACGCCCTGCGACGTGACCAGGATGTTTGCTGGCTTCAGGTCTCGATGCAAGACCCAGTTCGCATGCAGGTATGCAACGCCGTTGATGAGCTGCCAGAGCAGGCTCTTGAGCACGGCGAGCGGGATGGGCGCACGGAGTGCGGTCGAATGGTAGTGAATGATCTGGAGCAGATCGTGCTCGGCGTACTCAAACACCATGTAGATGGCCTTGTCTTCGAGCATAACTTGATGAAGAGTAACGATGTTGACGTGCGAGAGTTCGCGGTTGAGCGAGATCTCGCGCATGGCACTTTGGGAGATGCCCGTGTAGATGGTGGCGTCGGTCTCTTTGGTGTCTGGTTTGAACTTTTTGATCGCATAGATCTGGCCGTCTGGAATGCCGGTCGCGAGCTGTGTGCTGGTGTCGGCTCGACCTGACGCGGAAGACAATGTAGCTGAACCGGATGCGTTGAGACCGGGAGAAACAGTGCCGAGGCCACCCGGGGTGCCGTTTCCTCCTCCCCCGTCCACTGCCGACTTTGGCGTAGCATGAAGTGACGAAGCCGCGCTGGGCGAATCGAGCAGCTGTGTCTGCTGCAACAATCCTCCTCTCTTCTTTGCCGTCGCTCCGCCCATCGCAGCCGTACCGCCCCCAGACCCTGAGTTCCCGTTCGCATTACCACCTAACGTCCCACCCCCATATCCACCTCCAGTAACCACACTCCCTAGCGCCATCTGCGGCGCACTCCTCAGCCTCGCCTTGTATACCCTTCCATATGTACCCGAGCTCAGGAACCCCAGGATTGTATATGTCGCGAGCACAGGCTTGCGCACGCGATCTCTGTACTCGCGGTATGCCTTCATCGCCGACCCCGGCGAAGAGTCTGTTGGGATATGCCTCGCAGCGAGGTCATGGGGATCCTCGAACTGCGACCAGAAAGCACCTGCGAACGGGTCATCGGCGTCTGAGTAGAAGTACCCCTCCGGTCGGACAGAATTATCAGGCTGAGGTGCGGCCGAGACTGAGATTGAGGACAACTCGTGTTGGTTCATCGTGATGCCGTGTTCGAGGTGGAAAGGCGTCTTTAGGCTAGAGTCGTAAAGATGGCAGCTAGAATTGCCGAGCTAGCTGCGCCATCGCCGGGAAAGCATCAACGAGCCATGGTCGGAAGCTTTGATCGCTCGGATGTAGTGCCTGGATCTATCGATACGGAGCAAGTGTCACTGTTCGCCGAGTCGACTGATGGAGCGAGCTAAGCATAAGGAAGGGTCTATGCGTCGGGATATGCTCGAGGAGCGGGTCTCGGAACTCGGCTTCATTGAGACTTCGCCGAGCAGGCCGCGCACGGATTTCCATACCGAGACCCTGAACCTTGCACTTTCTTCCTCTCTCCCCTTCCCTCCCCCGCACCTGATCACTCCACAACTGCCCCAATCGAGGCCGAGGGGAACACAATGCCAGTCCATTTCTTCGCCTCCGCCGTATCCTCCGCCGTTCCTATCGAGTACTGGGCCTCCATCGCAGCCTCATTCGTCGCCGTTTCGTTCCTGAAGACCTGGTCCAAGGGCGCAAAGCTTCTCGATCCTCCACCTCCCCGTCCTCCTTCTTCCTCCTCTTCCTCTGCTCCCAACCCTTCACCGACTGCAAACGAGTTATTCACAGACCTCCACGGTCGCGTGATCCTCGTTGCATCCGGCGCCTTCACCCCGCTCGGCGTCGTCACCATCTCTGCATTGGCCCACCGCGGAGCGCAGATCATTGCACTCACACCGGACATCTCCTCCCCCGAGGTCATTCAGATCATCCACCTCATCCGGGACTCTACCCAGAGCGAACTCGTCTATGCGGAGCAATGCGATCTGGGAAGCTTGGAAAGTGTGAGCGCGTTTGCAGCGCTGTGGAACGCGGGGGACAAGAAGCAACCCGAAGGTGTGCGCCGCTTGGACGCGCTACTCTTTCTCCCACCGACGAGGGACGAGCTTGATCGAGTGCAGCTGGTGGACAACCACGCGCAGGCTTTGAAGTGGCAGAAAAAGAGGCGAACCGATGCGATATACCAACTACACGTACTGGCGCGTTTCCATCTCGTCAATTCGCTGCTGAGCAGCCTGCTCCTCCTACCCCCCGATCGCGAGATTCGCATCGTTTCCGTCGTCTCGCCGTATTATGCTGCCGGTTTGACCCATTTCGACGTTCTTACCAGCGCCTCTCTTCACCACAACAATACCGTCGAAAAACCGAAAGGGAAAGCAAAGAAACCTCAACCAGCCCCACCTCAGCAGCCGAGGACGCTGGAGGCAATGGCGGAATCCAGCTACTCTGGGCTCATTGGTGCCGCTTCGCTCCGGTGGTACGCTCTCACCATCGAGCTTCAGCGCCGACTGGATCTGCTGGCGGAAGCAGACCCACGCCCACGCACAAAGCTGCCTGGGATCGACGTGCATCAAGCCGCCACCTCTACCACCCAACCCGGCGCTGCTGCTACGACTGCTGCAGCGCAAGAAAAAGCCTCGCAACACATGCGACAACACTCCAACATCTCCATCATCAACGTCTGCCCCGGCTTCGAGAGAAACACAGACATCATCGAGACATTCTTCCCTCCCCCTGCCACCCAATCCTCACCTTCAGCTGCACAAACCTCAATCGCACACCTCTCCCACTTCATCCGCCCCCTTCTCCGCTGGACACTCCTCCTCCTCACCTGGCCCATCATATGGCTGCTCGCCAAATCGCCCGCCACAGCAGCAGACAGCGTCGTCTGGGCCACCACACGCAAACTTGAATCCTACTCTGCGAGGTATCACCGTATCCTCTCCTCCCTCTCCTGCCCCTCTTCCAACATCGAGCAGAAAGGTGCAAAGGAGGTAAGGCGGTGGCAAGACGGCCTGATTCCCGCCGAGATGTACAGAGAGGGCAGAATCATTCGTCCCCAACTGCCAGCAAGGTTTGACAAGCAGGACGATGCGTGGCGAGAACTGTGGAAAGCTGAGGAGGAGGAGGTCGAGAGGAGAATCAAGGCGCTAGGCGGCGAAATCAAGCGGCCAAAGATCTGATCACACCCACGACCTTCCCTGGGGCACCTGTTCTCAGTCAAATCACACAAACACACAAGGACACTAGCACATTGCATACGTAAACAGGTTCTGTAGTGATACACTATCTTGGCCCAAAACCATATCTGAAGATCGTACTAAGAGTCGCAAAATTATTGTTGTTGCGTTTATTGTTGTGTTGCTGGAGTTGGCGTGGCCTGCAGCGTCTGTGAGACGTTCCTCTTGTTCACGCCCAATGCTGGCCCTTTGATTCCCTTGACTTTGTCAGCCAAGAAACTGGTAGAGGCGAACGAGTTGTGCATTCTCGAACGCTGGAGTACCGATCCGGGAATTTTCCCGACCGCCGGAGTCATCAAAGCATGAAGGTTCAGCTGCGATCCGGGAGCAGCGGCAGATGGAGTCTTGGGTGGGAGCAAGCTGTGTCCGCCGGGGCGCGGTGTTGCAGCGACCATCTGCGGCTGCGAGCAGTGCACAGGTGTTGCTGCAGGGGAGCTGGGGACCGTCGCAATGCTCGTACGCGGGTGAGGAGCCGGAGCAGGAGCCGGAGCAGGTGGAGGAGCGAGCAGCTCGGTGTTGTCGATGGTAAGCGACTTCGTGCAGTTGGCGGTCTTGTAGACACCGATGAGACGCGACGAGAGCTCAAACATGTTGTTTCGTAGCGAGATAATGATGAACTGACCACCCTTAGTCCGCTCCTTGATGAGGTTGGCAACGATCGACACGTTACGGAAGTCGAGCGCTGCATCGATCTCATCCATGACATAGACCGGCGTAGGCTTGTAAGCGTGGAGCGCAAAGACGAGCGCCAGCGAGGACAGCGTCTTTTCACCACCAGAGAGGTTCGAGATGTTCTTCCACGATTTCTTGGGCGGCATGACCGAGAACAAGATACCCTCGGCGAAGGGATCGAGGGAGTCGACCAGCTCAAGCTCGGCGTTGCCTCCGAGTGTAATGGTCTGATACATCTCCTTGAGCTTGGACGAGATGATGTTGAAACCGGCCATAAAGTTTTCTAAACGCTGCTTGCGCAGATCGTCGTACCTGTGCTTGGCCGTATCGCGTTCCTGTGTCGTCGACTCCAGGTCCTTGGCTCGTGCCAGGAACTCGGCTTCACGCTTGCGGTACTCGGCGAGCACCGACATGTTGGCCGAACGTTCGGCAAGCCTCTCTTCCAACAGGGTTTGCTCACGTCGCGTCGCATTTTCGTCGATAGCACGCAGCTCGTCTTCCGAGAACTGCGGCAATTCGGGTTTTCTGTGTAGCGCTTCCCCAGCGGTTTCATCTTCCTCATCGCTGGCGTCTTCACTTTCATGCTCGCCTTTCACCGCTGACATCTTCTTGGTCGACATGAACCGCTTCGCAGTGGCTTTGGGGTCATCGTTACTATCCTCAGCGTCCGCTTCGACGTCATCGCCTCCCTCCTCGTCAGAATCGTCATCGTCAATGTAGTGGAGTGACAGGGTGGAGAGCTTCTCTTGCAAGTGCTGCAGGCGCTTCTCTTGTTCGATCTTGATACGCCCGTTGTCCTCGAGCTTCTGCTTGATCTCCATCTCGAGCGCACGGAACGAGTTGGCCAGCTCGGAGCGTTCATCGAGCTGCGATTTGATCTCGTCACGCTCCTCAGCCTTTGTGTCGATGAGATGCTGAGCCTCCTCGACCTTGGAGCGGACGCTGTCGGCGGCCTGTGTATTCTTGGCAATTTCGTCGCGCAGCTCCTCCAGATCGCTGTCGAGTTCTTCGAGTTGCGCTTCGTTCTTCTCCAGAGACTTTTGGAGCTTGAGCACGTCATTTTCGGCCTTGGTCTTGGCCACCCCGGCTTTGGTGGTGAGCTCGGATGAGAGTTCAATCTTTTCCTTGATGCTGTCGACCTTGCTGTTCTGTGTGCGGAGCTCCACACCACCGGCCTCGAGGATCTGCTCTTGTAGGCCTTCAATGTCACTCTCGATCGCCTTGCTCCTTTCGGTGAGCTTGGTGATCTCATTGTCGAGCTTGGCGATCTGGGCATCCAGCTCGGCGATTCGTGAGGCGTCACCAGCATCCGGCTTGCTTTCGGCTTTAAGCTCGGCAACGCGCCTCTTAGCCTCGGTGACTCGCTGCTCGCCGCTTTCGAGGTCCATGCAAATCTTGTCGAGCGCGACTTCAATTTGCGGTACGCGCGCACGATGGCCATCGAGCAACGACTCGACCGTCTTCATCGATGTAATGTGGCCACGCAAAGACTCCTCCAGCGCATTGCGGTCAGCCTCCATGCGCTGCAGCTGCTCGGGCGACACCTCGTCAGCAGCGAATTTGGAGCTCATGGCACCGCGCGACACCTTGTTTCCACCTCCGGACATGGTACCACTCTTGTCGATGAGCTGACCATCAAGGGTCACAACACGCCAGCGCTTGGCGCCATAGGCGATGCGATTGGCGTGCGCAAGGTCTTTGGCCACGAGCGTGTCACGGAGCTGGTGGTAGAAAGCAGCAGCGAAGCGGGCTTCGCGCGGCTTGACGAGGTCAAAGAGCCGGGGCACGTTCTCGGGTGTCTCTATCGGCGCAAGGGCGGCTGCACTGATGCCGAGGCTGTTGAGCAGAACAAAGTTGGCTCGTCCTAGGTTGTTCTTGCGCAGGTGCTCAATACACGTCTGGCCACACTCGACCGAGTCGACGACAATATTGTTGAGACCCGGACAGGCGGTGCTGATGGCGACGTCGTACTTGTCATCGATCACACCGAGGTTTCCGAGCCGACCATGGAAGCCCTTGATCATGCCGAGCTCGGCCTGGCGGGTAAGGCTAGAGAGCACGTCGCCACGTGATCGACTGGCGCTGACAGTGGCTTTTGCCTCCTCTGCTTTTGAGCGTGCCGAGACGACTTTACTGCGCAGCACAGATTCTTGCTGTTTCATCTCGTCGAGCTGCTTCTGGCACGAAGTAATCTTCTTTTCAAGATCACGTCGTTCTTGATTCAGGCTCTCGACCTCGTGGTGCTTTGTTTCATTGTCGAGTTCGAGGTTGCGGAGCGCCTCGTTGGCCTCAGCAATGCTCGACTCGACCTGAGCGGTGCGACTGGCAAGGAGATCACGTTCCTCTTGGGCGACATTCTTGGCGGCAACCTTGTCACTGATCTTGGCGGTCCAGGGTTGAAGCTCGCGCTGCTTCTGCTCGATGGCGCGGCTGAACTTTTCGGTCTTGCCCTTAAGCGAGTCGCGGATCTTTTCAAGCTGGGCCTCTTCGCGCTCGAGGGAAGCTTCGAGCTTGCGCAGCTCGGCCTCTTCCTTTTCGATCTTGTGTGCCGAGTCGGACGCAGTGTTCTTGGCCTCTAAAGCAGCATGTCGGTCGTCGGCGATCGACTTTGCGAGCTTCTTCTTCTTGCTTTCGAGGTGTTTGCGCTTCTCCTGGAGCTGGACATCCTCTTTCTCAAACCGGGCGAGCTCCTTGATGATCTTATCGTTGCTGCGAGCGATAGCCTCGCAATCCTTGGCGAGGGCCTTGTATTCGGCTTCAAGCTGTTCGATCTCGGCTCTTGAGCCTGAGTGCTTCTCAACTTCCTCGGCCATGCGTGCCTTGAGCTTCTCGATGGCGTCGGCAGCTACCTTGATCTTGTCTCTGCACTGTAACGAGGCGAGCTGCCCGAGAATCGACTGACGGTGAGTGAGCTCATTCTGGTCGCGCAAGAAGTCCTCGGCTTCGCGCTTCTTGGCCTCCAAGGCATCCTTCTCCTTTTGAACAATCTTGAGCCGACCGAGCTTCTCGGCCCTGCGCTCGTTGGCTTCGTCAACGAGCTTGGCCTGTTCCTCAATGGGTGCTTTGAAACAGCTCGTACCGATGATGTCCTCGAGATACTCGAGCAGGCCCTCCTCGTGCTCGTTCTTGGCGCGAGGAGGCATCTGAGCGATGGACTCGACCTCACCCTGCAGGATGAGGAAACGCTTGTGGTCAAGATCGATGCCCTTGGCCTTGAGGAGAGTGGTGGCCTCGGTAAAGGTGGACTTGCGCGCGTTGATGAAGTATTGGGAGGTGTTGTTACGGTAGGCGGTACGCGAGACGACGAGTTTGCTACCCGGGACCACCTTGAAGCCGTCTCCGGGAAGGTCGATGATCTCGCGGAACCAGACCTCGACACTGCACTGAGGGAGGTTCTCCTTGCCGGCTGAGTTGTGGATGAGCTCGCTAAGCTTGCCTTGACGCATCTTTGTGGCTCTCCAACCGAAGACGAAAAGGAGAGAGTCAATGACATTACTCTTTCCGCTTCCGTTGGGACCGACGACACTGGAGAAAGACTTGTGGAAGGGACCGATCTCCTGTCGACCAGCATACGACTTGAAATCGTTGAGGACCATCTTGTGAATGACGAGTCGCTTGAGAGGGCCAGCTGGAGCGGCTGGATTGGCGGGAGTAGCGATCTGCTTTAGCACGCTAGACGAAGGCGTCTGCGGGGCGGGAGGCGGCGAGGAGGCTACGTCTGTAGGCTCCGAAGTGGCCGAGCGTGCTTCCTTGAAGGATGTTTCAGAGGCATCGGATGCAAAGTCCTCCTCTCCCTCTGAGTCTTGCTGCTTGACCGGGAGAACAGTTGCCTTGGATGAAGACGAGGCATTGGCAGCTTTGGTGACAACGGCGGTAACAGGCTTGACGCTCCGACGAGCGGTTGGTGACTGGACGATATGGTCATCGTCATCGTCGTCCTCATCTTCGTCCGTTGCTTCCTTCCGGTCAACGTCTGGAGCGAGGCTGAGTGATTTGTCAACCTCGTCTTCCTCCTCGTCTTCATCTTGCTCGCTCTCACTCTCTACCACCCTCTTCGCACGCGATCTGGAGGTTTTGACAGGGGGTGGTGGAACCCTGACAGAAGAGGCAGAGGTTCTGGAACGGATTGTGGAAGCTCGAGAGGCAGGCTTGGCTGCGGGCTTTGCTGCCCTTGACCTCGAAGCGGGCTTGACAGGAGTGTCAGGCTCGTCGTCGTCGTCGTCGTCGTCCTCATTCTCCTCCTCTTCGTCCTCTTCATCTTCGCTTTGATCTTCGTCCTCATCTTCGCTCTCGTCTTGATCGTCCGAGTCTTGAACACGCCTGCGCGACCTGGAAGCTGCTGCTGCTGTGGATGTTTTGGACTTGGCTGATGTGGAGGATCGGGACGAGCGTGTAGCCTTGACCTGTGCTGATGGAGACGCCGAAAGCGATAATCTGGAGGAGGAATTAGAAGCGATCGAGTCGCGCGCCTTTGCGGCTGCAGCTCTGCGAGGGGGCATTTTGACGCAGCTGTATGTGTATGCAGGCAAGCCTAGCTATGAATCGACGCAGCCGAGCTGGATCGTAATTGAAGGCTGTGACGGGCTGGCGATCAAGGTTGTAAGACGAAGCGCGCAGAAGACAGGACAAAGATGATGGTTGAGGGATATGGTCGTGGTGATTCGGAGTGCAGGAGCAAATGATTAACACAGCGACAAGGGTCTGGCCAAAGAAAGGCAAGAAGCTCTGAGCTTGAGCGCGCAGTGTTGCTCTCGTCGCTTCTTTCGGCTCAGCCCTTTGGCTTTGAAGCGCTCTCTCTCTCTCTCTCTCTCTCTCTCTCTCTCTCTCTCTCTCTCTCTGCGGCTCCTTCTCCCAAAAAAAGAAAAGTGTTGCTCTCTACTCTCAACTGCATCGCGGACGCGTCGGGCTGAGCTGCGACGCTCTCTTTACTTAGTTAGGAATGTGTTTTTTTTCCCATCACATTTTGCCAAATACGCGCACCGGTCAAGTCACGTGCTAACCTCCACTTACAACCAGCTCTCGCACGACACACCCCTGCACTTCTTGTCGTCACCGACAACTCACTACCATCACCTTTCGCATATCGCCACGACCAGCAGCCAGTCCATATAGACAAAAATGTCCAGGTCGGATACGAGAGTGAGTGGTCATTCCAGGAGGCCTCGAAGTTGCTGACAAGCTGTCTAGTGTATAAAACTGACTTTCTGAGATACTCTCCCCTCTGCGCCCCACTTCCGTCCCGCCCGACCAACCCAAATCATCCTCGCGCGCCTTCCCAACTACGTAACATATCACGATGACTGCCTCCACGAAACAGCCTTCTCACTCCTATAGGCAAGGTCGATCTGACCGCACGAGCGCTCTCAACGTCTACTACTGCCTATGCGGCGAATTCGCCCTTGTCTGCGATCGACCTCTCTCCAGCCTCCCTCTACGACCGCTCGACAACTCTCGCGTTCTACGCTGTCTGGATTCTCCTCCTTACTCGATCACAGGCGCACAGCAGAAAGTGCGCAAGGCGCGAGTGTTCAAGATCAGTGCATCGCAGGGTCAACCCAAATTCATCAAGAGACCAGACGGAAGCGTAGAGAAACAGTATCCATTCAACTGCTCGCGATGCAGTCTGCAGATTGGCTACGAACACACACCACCCCCGCTCAAGAGCGGCGGCAAGTTTACTTTTATCCTTCCTGGGTCGTTGACGTAAGTATGAGAATTCTGCACTGCTACATTGCGTGGTTGAAGGATAGCTGACGTCTTGAATAACTCGGTTCTGTGTTTCAATGAACAGCGACCGACAAGGAGTTCCACCGTCCGATGCCTTCTTGGAAGACCTTCTGGCGCAAGATGACGATTTGCAACAGCCTGATAACAACTCAAATCTGGCGACGACAACATTGGCGCAACAAGAAGCTGCGTAACCACTCACATTGTCTTTCATGGCAAACGTTTGGTGCTGGTCACATCATCTCAACAATATACCCACTCGTTGTGCTCCTTGCCATGGTTCGAGAATCACAATCCTATCAATGCTGTAGCAACTAGGGATGTTCGGCCGTGAATAACCCATCAGGCGGGCAAGGCACGCAAGAAAGGAGCAACGACGCAGGCAAGACATACAACAATAAGTGAAGAAGCAACGATTAAGGTTCGACTAAAAAGATGAGATTGGAAGGAACATGATGGCGAGTGCCAAACGTAGGTATTTGCTTGGGATATCTGGGCAAACAAGAAGAAAACTAAGTGAAACTCAAGAGTGTGATGGTGGTATCATCGGAAAGTGCAGGAAATATGAATCGAGCTTGGGCCAGATGGTATCAGCTTTGAGCCGCGACAACCAAATTAGACGGTCGTGTTGGCGGTCGTGTTGGCGGTCGTGTTGGCGGTCGTGGTGTTGGTGGTCGAGGGGGTAACGGTGTTGCGAACACCAAGTTCACGCTCGAGCTTCTCGGCGACACCGTCGACCTGGCGGTCGCACTTGCCAGTGTTCAGCAAGTTGGCCTCGTTGATCGACTTGATGCCGTTGTTGAGGTTGCCGCCGCCGGAGAGGAACTCGTCCTTGGTGACGGGCTTGTGGTGGGTCGACTCGTGGATGATGGGGGCCTCGTGGGTGACGACGTGTGTGGGGATGGTGGTCTGAATGCGGTGGTACTCGTGCGTGTCCTTTTCAATGATGGGCTGGACGACGTTGTGGATGTGGTGGTGAACGTTTTCGCGAACCTTCTCACCCTTGTCGATCACCTGGCGGTGGGTGGCGCCCTCGGTGTAGGTGTCTTGGTGTTTGCCAGCAACCGAGGCGAGGAGAGCGGCGTCCTTGTCGGTCGAGGCGTGCTTCTCGCGCACCTCGGTGACGGGCGCCACCTTCTGGTGGAGCTGCTCAGCGGCGTGCTCCGAGTCGAGAATTGGCTGGGTGTGGTGCTGGACGTGGTGCACGTGGCGGTCCACGTCCTTCTGACGCTCCACCTCCTCAACCTCGTGGCGCTCGTGGACGCGGTGGGTGACGGGGGCGAGGTGCTGGACGTCCTGGTCAACATCACCCTTGTTCAGATCGAGCTGCTTGTTGGCAGCGACGTCGTGGCCGTGCTTGTGGCGGAGACCACCCTCCTTGGCGTGCACATCGGCCGAGCGGCCAACACCATTGTCGACGACCTTGTCGGTGCGGGCGGTGGTGTTAGCATCGATGGAGTTGAGCTCCTTGGTGCGGGTCTGGGGCGAGGTGGGGTTCGAGGTAGCGGCCGTCGTAGAGGTGTGACGGCCGTCGTCCGAAGACTCGTCGCCCGAGTGGGATCGGTGCGAGAAAACCTTTTTAACAGAGTTCATGTTGAAAGAATTGGTGTTGGCAAAGTTGATCTTTGGGGGGTTCTGCAGCGTTTGTTGCAAGAGCGGTTGATCCTTCAGTTGGTGTCGAAGGAGGTTTGTTTGTTATGGTGATGAGGAGATGGGAGTGGAGAAGTTGAATAACCTCGTTGCTTATATCGTTTTCGAGGCTGGCCTTGCTTCGTAGAAGGGGAAAATGTCGTAATGTAGAGTGGCGGAAGGGCCCTAGGGTCGATGGAAGAGGCGGGCAACTGAGCGTGCACACCTCCAAGTGTTGAACGACGCCCTTGCCTACACCCTGCTCTTGGGTCATCAGCGACTGGACCCAACCTGAGGCAAAGTCAGAGGCAGACGGGTTTATGCCGTCACCGTCACCGTCACCGTCACCGTCACTTGGTCACCTTGGCCCTCTACGCTCAGTGGAGCGGCAAAATTCAGGGTCAACCAAGTGACGCAAGCCGAGAATGTGCTCATCATAGACAGACCAGATGACGGTGCGGCGCAGCATAGCACACTGGAGAGGAGAAAGCAGAGAAGCAAGGCTGGACAATGATGTCAGAGCCGAGCCTAGCATGGCCGCTGTGGATCAAGACGGGAGACAAGGATGACGAGCGAGAAGGAGGAAGAACAGCCGCTTCGAGATTAACTGAGCTGCGAGGGCGTAGGCGAGTGGCTTGACTCGATTAGGCTCTTGAGGGCTGAAATGGCGAGATGGCGACCCGACTTTGAACTTTGAGGGCTTCAACACAGACGAGTTGCCGGGTGAGCGGGCACTTGCCAAGCTCATGTCGATGAGAAAATATTGCAACAGAATCGTCAGCCTACCACCGCATCTTGCAGGGCAGGGCAGGTCAGGGCAGAGCAGAGCAGAGCAGGGCAAGCACAACCGCCCAACAGAGCATGCGCCCGAGCAAGAGAAGACCGAACGACGACATCAAGCTGCGACGTTATGTTGGCATGTGCCCGCTCAACCTTTGCAAGCGAAGCTCTGTCCCTTCTTCGCGAGACCCATAGTTCAGGCCAGAACACCGTGCTTTTCTGCTGCTGGAAGGCCAACAACGACGAAGCACACCGACGCAGACCTAGGTTCCAACGGCCAGCGTACCACGCTCAGCTTTGCTCAGAAAGGTGACGCGAAGCTGCAGCCGGTGAGTTCTGGGCAAGTTTGGCAGCTGACAGTCCAAAGTGAGACATGCGACTCGATGGAAGCGGACCGCGAGTGGAACATCGCTCTCTGCGCGAGCGGCAACATACAGTTTGGGTCAGCTATTTCTTGCTAGTCACAAACAGGCAACGGCGAGGCAGCGGCATTAGGCCAAAGGCATCACAAGGCAGGAAGAAGCGGCGTGTTGGCGTTAGGATTGTGTTGAGCTTCGCGGGTGTTGGACTCTGACGAGAGAGGCTGATTGAAGCCGGCTTGCGAGACGAACGCGTAAGGCACTCAGAGCCAGGATAAGCAATGAGAGAGAGCAACACATCCGGGCTCGCAAGCGTGTTCAACGAAAGGCCGCAGCACGGTCAAGCAACCAAGCGGGGAAGAGCGGCGACTTTGTTGGATCGATTCGTGACATCTAGGCAAAGAATGTTGAGTTGCTTCAACTGCAAGTGCAAGGCCAGCTCAGGCACATAGCCGAGCGGCAATAGCACATCCTGACAGCTCTTGCCTCGTCTTTTTCCGGCGTTAGTTATCTGCTACGGGATACTCACCCGTGATTACTGTATCATCCTAATGCAGAACACTGCAGCATTCTGCAGATGATGACAGCCGATTTCTGCAGCACAGCACGAGTCGACCTATAGTTAGTACTGTAGATAAAGAGATCCGCTGCCGCTCGACTCGCTCCGGGTCGGAAAAAAAAAAAAAAAAAAAAAAAAAAAAAAAAAAAAACCACAAAATCAAAACGCATACAAGCGACAGAGCGGCGACACGGAGCCCGAGCGAAAGCACCGCAAAGCAAAGCAAAGCGAACGCAATCCACCGAATTTTAGAAAATCTGCTCCATCATCGTCATTTAGACAACACAAAGTGGAGGCATAGTGTATTTTGGGCCTGCTCTGCTTTGCGCGCAACCGGCATAATGATTCATTCCCCTACCCGTGCTTTTTGTCCACTACCACCTTGCAAGCTCGCTTGGGGTTCGCCTCTCGCATACCCCGCTCGCCTTCCTCCTCGAACCCTAACAAGAGAGTTGAGACGGCTTTTGCTATCGGTGGTGGAGGTAGTGGTGGTGGAGGCGAGCCCTTCACGTTGCGAGGCGAAAGCCCGTCTATCAGGCTCTCAATAAGCACTGCATGCGTGGCTTCTTTTTTTTGTTCCTTGTTACTCTGGCCTTGCGGACAAGCATCGTGGATTAGCTGTGCGGGTGCCGGTCCGAGTAACTTCATCGCGGCTGAGAGTCTGCCCCTTACAATTTCACCGTCCCTCTTTGTCTATAGGGAAATCCTCGTTGCCACTCACAGATAGGCCACTTGGCACTTGAACGCCGTTTCTTACATGCCGACACGGAAAGCAAACTGCACCATGAAGCAGGTGGCCAGGTGGTCCCTGCAACGGCGACTAACAGGCCAGTATACTTGCTTCAGTGTTCTTTTTCAAGCGAGAGAGAAGAATTGTCGCACCGCCACCCGAGAACGACGTCTCCATGGAGCAGACACAAAATGTAAATAGATCTTGTTGTTATCTTCGAATCGCAGCCTCATTCTTGCCGTAGTCGTCGTTGTCGTCGTCGTCGTCGTCGTCGTCGCTCTCTGCAATATGCGGATCATGTCTCTGCCACCCATCGCCGTCAACCCTAGCGCATCTCACGATTGCATCCGTTTGGAAAGCTGTGTTCTTGTGTCGTTGGAGCAGGGTCAGACACGATACGCATTGCAGATGAAACCATTCGTTCATAGTGTCTATCATTGCCGCGGGGAGAAGTGCGGCTTTTCACACCACACCATCACCTATTTCCTACAAAGGAGACCTTGCACAGCCGATTTACAATGCAGATGCACATTGGATCCAGGAGGCCGTCATCGTGTCGAGCGAGCCGGGGAGCCCCACCCACACTGTACACTTTTGCGAGACGTGGCACTTCCTTGGTACAGTAATTCGCGCGCTAACCACACCGTATCGACATACTGCTACGCTACTGCACGCGGGGAAGCGATGAGAGAAACGGTTTAAGACTGCCTCGCATGACGGCACGAGGGGGTTAGGATTCGGCTGTCTGCGCTCGCAAAGCTGATACGAATGGTCGATTTGTTGCCAGATTCACTGTTTCGCTTTTCGGCCCATCTTATCTTGCGCCTCAGATTCACTCGATTCCATCGTCCCCGTGTCTGGGGCCACCAAATTGTTTGCATTAAGTTTGCCGTACGATGTGCTGTATCGAACTTTGCCTGTCATCCTTATGGAAACGGGGAGAGGAAGGATGCGTCGCTTGGCATTGCCGGGAATTCGGTGTTTCCTTTTTCTGCTGCTGTCAAATTGGGCTCGTCATGGAACCCATACCGCGTGCCTTCTTTGCAACGTCACGATGTTGGGGAACCTCGCGAAGACAATGTGAGACAGGAAAGAACAAGTCTCCTCTGCAAGGCATGCGGCTGCTTGACTGCAAGGGGGCAAGCTTAGAATGACGCGGGCGGAAAAGGATAGAGGGAGCTGCAAGGTGCGTTCAGACTGAAACACCGGCAACCCACTATTGGTATCACTGCATGCACTAGTGTCTATCTCCACAACGATGGTAAGTTGGTGTGCAAAGCGGGGTGCTGGAACACGTGATGCGAACGACGTCTTCGGAACCAACCCGCGGCGACTTGATGCAGTGGTAAGGTGCACTGCCAAAGCTGCAAGCGCTTGCGACGGAACGTAGAAGAAACGGGAACGGGAACCAGACGCACACAGGTACAAGGTGCGGCAAGGAAGGTTATGGACATTGCATCAACGCCGCAGCAGCCGATAGAATCCAGGACCCCCAATCACCCTTCCCATCCCATCCCTCCCTTTTCGGGGAAACGAGCTACAGTAAGTTATCTCCACGTCGCCGTTCGTCTTTCCTTCGTGAATTCGTCTGCATGGTACCGCGAGTTGTGTCCCGCCAGAACAAGAGCAGGCAGAAAAGTCCTCATTCAGTAGGAACTGGCACGCACAAGATCGTGCAAACATAGCGATGTCTGACAGCCGAACAATGAAAATCCAAGACACGTTTTCGGTACAGTATTTTTTTTTTTTTTTTCCCACACCAATCGAGAAATAACCAAAAAAATGAAGTCTCCGATTCGTTTTTGCATTTTTTTTTTTTTTCTCCTCTCCTCTCCTCCCACCTCGCCTGCTCTACCGCTGGTGGTCGCTATGGATATGACGGAAAATCAAGACATGGAAACGCGTTATTCGAGACATGGCCGGGAATGTGGAGCCGTCTCTTCCTCGCTTCCTTCGAACCCATTTTCGTCAGGATCGCGGTGGTCCTGCTTCATTTCTCGATCCAAGGTGCAACCATGGTCATGCGATATACTGTGAGCTTCGTCTGCAGGAAACGGTTGCACTACGTTCTAGGGACGCACTCAGAGGAGAGTTTGAGAGGAGCTGCCTTGGGCTTTGACCAGAAACCTTCCCCCACCATTGGCCAACGAACAAACCACCGGACTGCTGCTATCGCTGCTGCTGCTGCTGCTGCAACGGAGAGACATGGCTCAGTCATATCTACATAGACTTTCACTTGCACTTGCGCTGGTTTTCCTTCTTGGCTGCACAAGTACCGGCCTTGTCCCCATGCCCTCTGGTGACCTGGTGGAATGGTGTGAGACATTTTAGACGCTTACGACTGTACCGTAAGCCACGAAAGTACAGTACTGTGGGTACTGTATTTTTTTTATTTATTTTTTTGGAAATATCTTCGCCGGCGAAGCCTAGGAAGTTTTCTTCCCATTCACACGCTGACATGCAACATTTTCCTTGGCCTGTCCTTCCCCCCCATTTGGTGCAATCTAGCCGGCCAACACCTTTGGCCACTACCTTGATCATGTACTCCTTCCTCATCATGTAGTCTTTCCCCCCTCTTTTTCTTCCCCTGGGTCCGATGTGCCGGGCAGGAGTGCTTCATGCACTCTGGACGGTGCACTCTGTGCAGCGCCAAAGCACAGCGAAACGCAATCCGACGCACACTCTGACATGACTGAACAACTGACTACGATTAAAACCTGTAGATCCACCCTGAGTTCAGATACTGTGCCCCAAACATGAGAAGCGACATTTGCCTGACGAGACAACCATACAAAACACGAGCTATATACAACCAAAAAAGACCACAGTGACAAAGAGACACGAGAGATAAGAAAAAGGAACACCTGTCGAAGAACTAGCTAGCTAGCTAGCTCAGCTCAGCTCAGCTAGATCGAACCCTCGGCAGATCCAGAGCCACGGCGGCTTTCACTACCGCTGCCGGTGCCGCTGCCCGTGTTGGAGCCATCCTTCTCCGAAGTATCGCCCGATGTGGTGGTGGTAGCGGCAGTCTCGTCTGAAGCGTCGCCCGAGCCCGAACGCCGAACATTGGGCGCACGTTCGCCAAACGGCGAGGTCTCGGATCCGGAACTGCTGCTGCTGCCACGATCGGTGCTGCTGCCCGCGTGCAAGTAGGCAAGCGCCGCCGTAGGTCGGAGGTGCTGACGGTGACCGTGACCATGGTCTGGACGACGCTTGATGGGGCTGGGCGCATGGATGTGCGGCACGGCTGCACCTTGGCCATTGCCGTAGGGCGAGGCATCCAGTTGAGCACTGTGTCTGCGACCGCCGACAACGGTTGGACTTTGCGGGGTCGAGAGCTTGACACCGTTGACTGCCAAGCCTTGGACACCACCAGCAAAGTGATCTCTCGACTGGCGACGCAGCGCTCGGATCTCGTCCTTGAGACGACGATTAACATTCTTGAGTTGATGCATCTCGAACACCCAAGAACTGCTGCGGTACGTCGACAGTTCCGCAAATACCGATGTGAGCGAGTCGACGCTCGTTCCAGTGGAATCAAACGCTGGTTGTGGACCACCCTTGGGATAGGCTACGTTCGGAATCATCCACGAGCTCTCGGCCGATGCGCGCTGGACGTGCACAAATACCGTGGGCAACGCAGGACCGGCAGCAGCGGACGATGGGTAGAAGGACGAGAACACTGGCGTGATGTTGCGCGCTCCGTCCCCCATCAAGTGCGAGACGCTCATAGCTTGACTGCTACGCAGCGCTTGCAAGAGCGATGGGGCCGCCTCGTAGTTGGTCACTTCGAGCACATGACGGCCAAAGATGTCCTTGGCATCGCAATTGAGCACGTCAGCAGTGGGGCCGGTCGTGTTGAGGAAGATACCATCGATCGAGAGCTTGGACCAGAACGAGGGCTGCGCCGATTCGGCGCCACGTCGGACGTGCTCCCAGGCCAAGTTGTACACTGGGCGCGGTCGACCGCTTGAGATGACGACCTTACGGCCCTTGCCCTGCTCGAGATGCAGCTTACCCGTGCTTTCGATCCAACGATGACCGTCGTGTTTGTGGCGCATACGGAAGATCAGGTTGACTCGCGGGCCAGCCTGTCCACCGCCTCCCTTGGTGAGTGGATTGGCGACGCCTTCCATGCGCAGATTGCGCGAAGCAGCAGCAGCGATGCTGGCATTGCTCGTTGAATCCTTGAGCTCTCGGAAGACGGGAACGACATCACTGGGATGGCAGAATTCCGAAATGGACTTGCCGATCACCTCCTCGGCTGTGTAGCCGAGGATGCGCTCGATGGACGGTGACACGTACAGGAATGTCCCTTTGAGCGAGAGCACATAGATGAGATCGTGCGAATTTTCCAACAGCACCCGCGACCACTGCTTAGAGTCGCAAGGCCCGACACCGTGGATGAGATCCAGAATGTCGGCGGCGATGGCAGCCTGCTTGGACGCTTCAGCATCGGCATCCTTGCCCAACTCGTCGGCGCCAAGGACAGCCGAAGGAGGAGGATCGTTGATGGATCGGTAGTTGACGAGGTACGAACCATCCTCCTTGCGCTCAAGAATTGCGCCCGGCTGTTCAACCAAGTCGACCTGGAAGCCGACGAGGAAATCGACCTGCGCAGGGTCTGTCCACGAGACAGGCACAACAGTGACCAGGTTGATGAAAGGGCTGCCGTCCTTGCGGTAGTTGATCAAACTGGCCTGGCATTCACGGAAGCCGGTCAAATGGCGCTGGAGATGCTCCACAGCACGGTTGTCAGTGTGTTGACGCTCGGCACCAGCCTCGAGGGGCGCTCCAGGTGTCTGCAGGAAACGACAATTCTTGCCAAGAATCTCGTGCAGTGTGTATCCGGTCAAATGACAAAAGGACTCGCTGGCGTAGATGAGCGGCTGTTCGGGGTGACGAGCGTCCGAGATAGCAAAGGAGCACGAGAGGTCAACGGGACCGAGTACAATACTGGGGTTTGGACGAGTGATGGCGCGCGAGAGAATGCCTAAGACATCCACACCAGAAGTCGAGTACTTGTTGGATGTAGAGACCGCCTCGCCAGAAGTGGTGTTAAAGCTGCCTTGATACACTGACGCCGATGGATTCGAGCCGTTGATTCCGCCCGCATTGACGTCCATGCCTGACTGAATAAAGCTGTTCGAGCGGCTGTCAAGCATCTTTTGCGGCGACATGCCAGACGACGACACGGAGGAGCCAGAAGAGTCGTTCATGAATGAAACACTACGCGATGGTAGAGGCAGGGCCTGTTGCGGACTGCCGCTAATCTGACCGTTGTCGCCGCTGATACCTCGCTTGGCACCTCGCCCAGCCACCGGAGTGAAGGCACCAATGCCTTGCGCCGATGCGTTCTGAGGCGTAAGAGGGAAAGCTTGCTGGGGTTGAGTCATGTTGGCACTCTGCCTGGCCGCTTGTCGTGAGAGTCGTCGTCGCTCTTGCAGGCTGAGGTTTGCCCTGGCTGCGTTTGGAGCGGTGCTGCCACGGTGCATGGGATTTCGCTTGAAGGTGGAGACGCGCGGGATCGAAGCGGTGCTACGGCTGCCGGCGCCGTTGGCACCTGGTGCAGTGCTGGCGCTCATGAGGTGAGAGTGATGAGCGGCGATCTGATCACGGTAAGATGCCGTCGCGTCGCGCAAAGTTTTGGCACCGTTGTCAGTCGCACTGATTGCTGACATTGGCATGGGAACGGCGTCATTCTGGGGCAGGGCTGCAACAGCACCGCCGTTGATGCCGTTGACCGCATCAACATTGGCAACAGCAGAGTCCGAGGAAGTGACGTTGCTGAAGTCGAAAGACGGAGCGCCGCTGCTGGCATTGGCGGCGTTGCCCATATCCCAAGAGTCCATGATCTCGTTGCCGAATGATTCGCCGTAGTTGCTGCCGTACATAAGCGAGTTGGACTGGCTCATGAGAGCGGAGCCGCCCATGATATCCAATCCGTCATTGGACAGCAGATTGGCGCCATCGAGACCGCCATTTATGCCGGGCTCAGAGAAGGATGGGATTAAGCCGTTGGTCGAGCCGAGTAGCGATGCGTCGGCGCCGACCTGAGGAGCACCAATGTTGCTGATTGGATTACCAAGGTGGTCGGTGGCAGTGGAAGTGGCGTTGGCTGTGGTGGCGTTGGTAGTGGAGATAGGTGGAGCGACTTCTCCCTGGGAGGGCGAAGAGATGAAGGCGTCAAAATCGAAGGTGTCCGCCATCATCGACAGGTGAATTGCTGCCTACGCAAAGAGGTGGCAACGATGAAAAAGAGGTTTGAAAAAGGCCGACTGATTCAGAGGCTGGTATATAGGAGTAAGTATCGGCTGAAACAGATCCAAGAGGAAGGAAACGTTGATAGACGATCAGGAGAGCGCTGGCGTAACGAATCGGACGCCGAAAGTATAGATGCGCTGATGAGAGAAAAAGGTGCCTAGACTGTCGTGGGAGACGCTGGTACCTGGTTCCTCAAGAACGAAGAAGGACGAGCTAGATGTGGAAAGCTAACTGTCCTTGGCTCAGATGATCGTGGCGAAAGATGAGGACGACTACAAAGTGACGAGAGTCGAAGTCGAAAATTGTCGTTCAAGAAAGGTGAAGGAGTGGATGGACACCGCGTGCTTCAGTGATGCGAAAAGGTCGCAGAGAAGCAGTGTAATAATGAGGGCAGAGCGATGTCGGCTGCCTAAGAAAAAGAAACGAGGGAAAAGGGAGAGGTCTTTGACCTAAGGATTGGTGGTCGCGAAACGCGACAGGCGCTGAAACGTCGAGGCCTAGCTTTCGCCCAGCTGCAAACTTATCCAAGATGCAGCAAAGGAGGTGGATGGACGGGGCTGTAGTGCTCGAACCCTTGGCGAGTAGCGCAATAAGCCGATCTGCGCAATTGGCAGAGGAACTGGGCGCTTCTACAACGAAAAGCGCCGAGAGTAGTGGCGTAAGCCGACGATAGAGGCTGTTGAAGAATGAGTTTGGATGGTGGCGAGTCGGTTGAAAACAGCATCAAAGCCAAGCCGACATACAAACAACGAAGAATAAGAGCAAGCAGAGGTCGTGAAGAAACTCGGAGTGCTAGTGTCAAGAAGTCGCAGAAAGGTGCGCTGATGGTGATGTTGCAATGAAGGCTGTTGGATGGTCGCTGATGTGTGTTTGTTGTTGATGTTTACCAAAGTGTAGATATGGAAGCGTGGCGATGAGGTGATAGTGTGGTCGTGATGAAGGTGACGAGGTAGCTGAATGGAGCTGATCCGGAGCAAAGAAAGAAGAGCCTAGCGATATCAGAGGCTGTAAGATGGGTTGCCCAGAGAGGGGCGGTGATTGGTAGCGACGAAAAGTCGAGTGTGGTGTGCTGCTGATGTTAGTGGATCATCAGACTGGAAGTGACCGTATGAGAAGGATGGTGGTGAAGAGCCAAGCTTGGTCTCGCACTGTCGCCACCAGATACTGTAGATTGAGAGGCGGGAGGCGCAATCAAGCGCAGTTTTGTGCGGTCGTTGACCCTGTTCCGCCCTTTGCCTGGACATTGTCGCTGGTCAGTTGCTTGCTTTCTATATTGCGCGCAGCTGAGTCCCTGAGGCATATGAAGAGTGTTGGTTACACCCACTGCAATTTTTTCGTCTCCGTCCTTCTGCTGTGGATTTCGAGATTCGATAGACTCGCGCCTTTTTCGTCGCCTCTCGCGGAATGCCTCACGTCGAAAAGTGAAAGATGTTTTGACGTCCCTTGCTTTGACCCGAGACTCTATGAGACGGTGCCGCGCTGCTCTTACGTCGACGCAACCTCTTTTTTTTTTTTTTTTTTTTTTTTCTCCATCCAACCCTCTCCCTCTACCGCCTTTCTGCCCGTATTGCAAATTTGGCTGAGGTTTGGACTGCTTTTTCGGCTTCCAAGGCCACAAGTTCCATTAGTTTAGGCTTCACAACCTAGTATAACAATTATGTGCAAATCAGACGACAAATGTCATGTGTACATTTTGTGTTGATGGAGTGACAAGCTAATTTTTGGAGAAAGGGCGGCACGACAGCCGCACAGCGAGTGGAGGGAGGATGGGCTCTAAGCAGACAATCACACTAGCTTGGATGGTCGTGTCGGCTTCTCACCGCGAAAGGCAAGCGCCGATGGCCGTGGAAGAATGGAGCGTAACACTGCTCGGCTGCCTGGCAAAATTTTCGGAGACAAGGAAGAAAAAAAGGCGTCGACATTGCGTCAGTCTGTACCACCCCGTGTATTACCATAATTAAAGCGGCCTCGCACTGTAGCGTTGATTGGGATCGGCGTGGCAGGTGAGCTGACTCCGATTGAGCTTGCCGCCTTAGTGAAAGTTGCAAGGCGAAGCGAGGCAAGCAAGGCCGCTGGCCAGTCACTTTGACTGTCAAAAAGGAAAGGCTTGAGATCCTGAGAAGAAGTCAAGGATAGACCACCGATCTTGGGCTCGTACCGAACCAAGTCCAATTGAGACGTCAGCACCATGCTCGTGCTCGAGACCTGAGTTCCGAAAAGCTGAGGGTGTGCTGCAGCTGAAAATGGAAGGACGAAACTCGCAATGCAACCTGGTCAAGAAGGATCAAAGTTAGTTGCGCAGGCTTGAACAGCATTGATATACAACATGGTCGTTACGGCAACTGGACAACTAACTTTAGCGGACTTTCAAAACCTCAACTCTCTCGGCGGCCGACCAGTTCGTTGTGTCCCATTCAACTTGAACAACAGCAGACGAGACACTTCGTACGGTACGCATGGCATGGCATGTCTTTTCGAATTGTTGTTTGCTGGTGCCATACTGTCCAGACCGGATCGCGTGCCTAAAAGGCCGCGCAGAGCTAGTGCAATCCAGAAATGAAAAGTAGGACAAGATGTGACGAACGTGACGCACCCTAGACCCCAGGGTCTCGATTCCGCGCGCGCGAAAAGCTTTCCCCTTGGACCTTTTCTTCGGTACAGCACGGCACAGCGCATTAGACTTCTTTCTTTGGTCAAAAATCGTGGCTACGAAGGCGATCAACGCGGTGTGGCAACTCAAAGCCCGAGCTCTGCTCTGAAGGTTGTGCCCAAATTTCGGCACTTTCTCTCTCTCTCCCTCTTCTTACCGCGCCAGCAACGCCACAGCAACGCCACAGCAAGCTTGCACAACAGCAACCACTGACACCCATGGCCATCTTTGAATTGTATGGCTCATGCTATCAAAGTGTATTGTCCATTTCGCGTCTTGACGTCAGGTTGAACTATCATGATACAGAAAGGACTCGCTAGACTCTATGAGTGAGCAACAATCCAACGATCTCCACCAGCATAAAAACTGTGCGCGCGGGGCTTTCCAGAATCGGTTACAACTCGCTTTACGACAGTTACTACTCGCGGCAACAACTGCAGCCGTCTTCGTACGACCGAATGGTTGAGAGACAAGCTTGATTGGAAGACGACGACAAGCTCGAAGTCTAGAATCACCCGGGCATACGCGACAAACAACGGGAAAAAAAAGTTGTTCCGGTCCGACAGCTCAAGCCACAGTTTGTGAATTTGCGCGCCGAAATGTCTTGCTCGAAATGTCTCGTGCGACTTGCAATTGCCGAGCCGTACGTGTTAAAGTTTTCCCCTTTGTCAGAAGGCCGATCGCCGATCTATACGGAATTCAAAATCGCATCTCGATTGAGCTTGGCCCGTGTGATGAAGGGAAAATTGGAAGAGGCGACATCCCTTCTCCCGCGTCCCTCGGGGTCGACTGCGCTAAACCAACCAACCAACCATCGAGGTTCCGACTTGAATCTGTTGCCGATCTCTTCTTCGCATCTGTTACCTGGCTCTGTGTTTCAGTCAAGGCTAACGAGGCAGCTCTTCTCGCTCTGCTAGCCACTAACCTCGGACGGGACCACTGACGTCGCACAACTCAGCCGACACCCATTTGTGGTCTTCCGACGCCAAGCCACAAACATGGAGGACGACGACGACGCTTTCTTGTACGGCGACGAGCCCGCTGCTGCTGCTGCTGCTCCCGATGTACCCAAGCCAGACAATGATGCAATGAATGGTACAGAAGCTGCCGCAGCTCAGGTCAACTCGACGGATCCAAAGGAAGCAGCTGCAGATAATGCATCAGCAGACCACGAAGATGAGGATCAAGACGAGGACCAAGATGGCGACGAAGATGGCGACGAAGAAGACGAGGACAGTGACTCGGACATCGAGTTTATCATCGACGCTACGCAGGAAGCCCAACCACCACCGCCACGTCCAGGCTTCCCAAGGCCCGGAGCGCCTGGCGCGCGGCCGCTACCCAATCAAAGCACCCCGCAGCGTCCCCAATCCACCCTCACGTCCGAGTACACGCCTCTCTCGAGATCGCAGCTCCTAGCCAACGCCAGCCTCGTGGGCGCTAATGCTGGCGCTACAGCTCAGCCTGCAGGCGTCACCTCATCGGGTCCCCCGCCTCCTGGCGCGCCTCCTGTCAAGCCGCAAACTGCACTCGATGGCCCTGGTCCCGAAGGCGGTCCTCCCCCTGTCCCATCCACCGCACCTCGACTCAACCTCTCTCCTGGCCCGGAAGACCGCGCATATCCTAAACCCGAAGACGCCGTCGAAGAAGAGGAATCCTCGGCGCAGGACATTTTCGATATCGATCTCGAGAACCTCCCCGAAAAGCCATGGCGCCGATACGGTGCCGACCTCACCGACTACTTCAACTACGGCTTCAACGAAGAATCTTGGAATTTGTGGCGCGGCAAGAAGGAACGCATGACCGAGTTAAGAAAGCAGGCCGAGAATAATATGTTTGGCGGTAACAACGGCGACATGATGTCGTCCATGCAGCAGATGATGTCGATGATGCCCCCACCACAAGCTATGCAAGCCATGTTGGCACAGAATGGAGGTCCCGGAGGTCCAGGGCCCATGGGAATGCCGCCGATGCCTCCTGACCAGATGATGGCCATGATGGCTAGCATGTCTGGCATGCCCGGTATGCCTCCCATGCCACCGATGGGCGGGAGGGGGATGAACCCCATGATGATGCCAGGCATTTTTGGTGGACCGCAGTCCAACGGTGGACCAGGCCCTTCTGGAAACGAGCAGCCCAGCCAGCAGCAGCAACAACAACGATTCAGCAACTCTCCTTTCCCTCAAGGTCAATCGCAAGACGGTCAGAACTCGCCCTATCCTCCTTCAGCCCCAAGCCGCTCCGACAGGCCAAACAACCAGGCTGCAGACCAACAAGATCCCACTCACGGTTGGGACACACCAGGAAGCCCACCCGACAATCAGAGAGCCAAAGAAGAAAGCATTCCGCCCGGTATGCCGCCCATCAAGACACTGTCGGATGCAGACATGTCGGCCTTCTTCGGCGCCTCTGGTGTCGACCTCTCCCAAGTAGCTGCTGCCGGCATCCAGGTGCCTCACGATGGCAACGATGCGCCTAGCACCACTGGAAAGAAACCTCCATCTGCGCCGTCCAAAGCTGGACCGCCCAGATCTGCGCCATCAGGCCCAGCGGCTGCTAAAGGCACATCCATCCGAGGGCGTGCTGCCGCCGCTGCTGCCTCTACTAGCTCTCGAAGCGGGCGAGCCGTCTCCCCCACCCTCCCACCCAACGTTCCATCCGGTCCAAAGAACCCGGGCAAGCGGTACAATGATCGCGATACCGGAGCTGGTGCAGCTGACCTGCTCGACTACGGCGCAACTGGCGGTGGTGGGGGTGGAGACGAAGACCGTGGGCGTGCCGATGAGTGGGATTCGCGGGATCACCCACGCGACCACGGTGGACGTGAAACAAGCGGCTGGGACAGCCCTCCTGGTCGCAGCAGCTCAGCCAGAATGCGTCGCGGGGGCACCCACGATACCGCCTCCGCCAATGGACGCGACAACAATAAGAACGACGATGATGGCTACTCGTCCCGCCATGGCGCCAGTCGATCATCCAAACGCACCGCCGCAGCAGATGAACTGGACGACGAGACCGCCTCCCAATCCTCAGCCGGCGGCCGACGGCGTCGCACAGGTGCCTCTTCCCGCGGTGACCACCACCGGGAGCGCGAATCTTCCTCATCCCACCGCGACCGTGACCACCGCTCCGACCGCGACCGAGAACGTGAGAAGGAGAAAGAGCGCGAACGCGAACGCGAAGCGCGCAGCCAGGCGAGATCAGAGCGAAGAGCTGGCAGGGATCTGGACGATCCAGCCATCCCCACCGGCCCAGCGGCAAGTGTCGGGGGAAGGGGAAGTAGAAAGCGTGCAGCGCCGGAAGATCGGGACGGTGACGAAGATGGGACAGGGAAGAACAGCAGTAACTCGTCAAGCAGGAAGGGCGGCGCATCGCGCAAGAAACGTTAGTGCCTTCAAGTCTTGCTCAGAGAAGCGTCAAAATCGAAAACATCAGATCATCATGTTCCCATTCTCTCTTCTTGCGTTGTGTTTGCGCAACAAGTGACGTGCTTTGAGAAGAAAGTGTGGACAGTACAGGAGTGTTTACCTTCAGAGCACATGTGATTAGAAGGAGTCAAGAGAGGGAAGAAGGGGTATTGAGAAGGTAGGAGGAGGGCTAGTACGAAGGCGAGGCGCGCATCGTTGCGGAAGACCGTCTGCGTCTGTGCGGCGAAGCTGGGGACAATGAGCGTGATCCTGATCTCTCCCTCCTGCGGCTAGAGCTTGGTGCATCGTCGGGTCGACCCCATCTTCGCATCTGTTGGGGATACTCATAATCGCGATTTCTGTCGTTGTCAAACCTGTTGGGGCGGCCAGGGCGGTCGCGATTAGAGCCGCGACCAATCATTCGCTGTCTGTCCGGGTGCATGTCTCCAGAAGAAGGGCGATCGCGCGGCGGCCAATCCGAACTCGACCCAGGCCGCTTGTCTCTGTCTCCTCTACTGTGGCTGCTGCTGCTGGTGGTGCTGCGGAAGTGGTCCCTTCGGTAGTGATAGTCCTCCCCACGCTCGTCTCTTCTCGGAGCTGTCGGATATTGAGGGCGCTCCTCCCTGTTGCTGAGCCGTTCAAGGGGCAGATCTTGCGGCGGCTCACAGGTCTTGATCGTGATAATCGCTCCGTCGATTTGGCCTTTGGTCATGTACAGCGCTGCCTTGGCTGCTTGCTCTACCGAGCTCATCATCACGTACGCCCATCCATCCCTTTCCCTCCCTTTACCTTGCGCTGGAGTAAGGTGAACCCGTTCCACCTGGCCATACCAGCCAAAAATGTGACGCAGGTGCGATTCGCGTACGTTGTGGGTGAGATGATCGACGTGCAGCGCTGTCTTGTTGGCGCTGTGGGAGACCGAGTTGCTGCGAAGGGTACGAGAGTCCGAAGAGTAAGACATGGAGGCATCGGAGAGCGAGCGTGACCTGGATCGTGATTGCGATCGTCGTGACGGTGAGATAGTTCGGGAGCGGGAACGAGAGCGTGACTCTGCCTTTCGGTCGTCCCGAGAGGCAAAAGTCCTTGGGGGCGAATTGAATCTTGCAGGTGATGGTGATCGGTACCGTGTGGACTGGGTATGAATTCGAACATCGTTTGGGAGTTCAGGTCTCGGAGAAGCCGACCTGTTGCGCACGGATCGACTCGACTCCACAGCAGCACCGCCATCCATCTTGACGTCTTCCCGCACAGAGAATAACCCTTGCCGTGGTGCGTGTGCGCTGTTGGAGGCGAAGGTCGGATGCTCCATAAGAAGGTTTGAAGACAAGATAAAGGTTGGTTCAAGACATGCATTCGAGCAATTCACTCCAGAAATTTTGGTCCATAAAATCACAATTCTCATTTTGCTCTGGCTTCACATGGCGTGTGGAGGCGGCTCACCCCTTTCGACAAAGTCACACTAACTTACTTGCACTTTACCACTTAAGTTAACACACAATGTTGAACGGATCACGACTCGATTGGTATCATTGCATCGGAGACTACCACTTTCCCCAACTTTTTAAATAGCCTTGAGGACGTTCTCAGCCGAGGTGACGGTGACGTTGGGAGCCTCGTCCTCGACGAAAGCCTTGCGCACCACACCACCCTCAACAACGAAAGCGTAGCGCTTGGATCGGTGGCCACCGAGCAATCCAGTAGCGTCAAAGTCCTGACCAACCGCCTTGGTGAAAGCGCCAGTATCGTCGGCAAGGAAGTGGACGTTGGGAGCACTGTTGCCTCCGAGCTTCTCCTTCCAAGCGTTGACGGTGAACTGGTCGTTGACAGCAACGATGAAGATGTTCTCGACACCCTTGCTCTGGAACTCGGCAGCGTGCTGGAGGTAGCCGGGCACCTGCGACGAGCAAGGACTGCGGGACAAAGGCCAGAAAGATAACAACCAAGTCAGAATGTCTATCAGAATGTTTGTGCGGCAACGTAGAATGGTTGAGCGGTGCGAGAGAGAAGGGGCAAAACACTTACGGAGTGAAAGCACCGGGAACACCTACGATGATCGACTTGCCAGTGAGGTGATCGAGCGAAACATCGGCGTGTTCGGGGTTGTTCTCTTTGAGCTTGATGCCGGTCTCGAGCTTGGCTCCCTCCTGGACGGTGCCCTCGCCCTTAATGGCCGCCTTGATCTTGTCGCCGAAAGTCATTGTAGATCGAGCGTTGGATGTTGATATGGTATGAAAACAGGATCGGAAGATTGGTGTGTGAGCGAGGTAAGGAACGAGCAAGGTTTTCGGCTAGCTATATATCCTAGCGCCGCAAGCAGCGACGAACAGAACTCGGAAGGGGGGGGGGGAAAGAGCACGGAACGTTGAATGGAATAGCATAGCCTTCGACGCACGGGAGCTTTGCATCCTGATCGAAGTGTGCTTTCTGTGCGTGCTCTGGTTAGGCATCTCATCGGTGTGTGGCTCTTCTCTCTTTGCCACCCGAACGGATATGGCAGGGTGAACGGGCCAACTGTGACTGCGCAAAATGACACCATACTGCACTCATACATCGACGCCCCACACACCGTGCCCGTCAAAATGCATCTAGAACCTGCAGCAACTCTCAAGCTTCCCAAGAATCCCACTGCAACCCTTTTTCTTGTTGTAATCGCAATCGCTCCATTGCAGCGCATTGTTGATATAGAACTGCCACACACACATGCCGTCTCGCTCCACACTATCTGCCAAAACCATCATCAGAGTTCCTTTCGTACTCAAGGCGTGCCCTTGCTGGCGAACTGGTTGAAAGGCCGGGGTCGACTTGGGGTTGGGAATCCGATTGACCGAACCAAGGCGCGGCACACTGGCGCTTCGACGGGCTTCTTAGGGATCTGTAGTTGATCTGTATTTCGGTCACGTCTGCACGGGGCCTCATCACGTCGAAAAGTGGAGGGCCGACACAAAAGAAGGGAAAAAATGGACCGCCGTCTGACGCTAGACCCTCTTTTTTCTCTCATGGTGCAGCTCTCGAACGTCACATCGGCGTGATTCCGAACAAACCGAAAAGCTGCATCAATGTACAATGTACAGTAGACCACCACATTGGCTTCCCGGATGCTGCCAGTCGTCGTGTTAAACACAATGTCGCTGCAGAACAAGCTAAGCTTGTCGTCGAAGCAAGTGCGTGTTCCAAAAGCTGTCTCTTACTGAGGCGGTTCGTCACTGTGCGTATCGCTGCACGTTCGGGCCGGTTCCATAAGTCTCCCTGAGTGAGCTCCAAGAGCTGGTCAGATTGCGTGTTGGGTGATTCATCCTGCGTTGCAAATCGTTTCTTCTGGAACAAAGAATCTTGCTTTGCACTCGGACCATCCCGAATTGACATCCGTCTTGCTTCGCAATAGCGATTCGAACTATCACCTTCCTCATCCCCTAATCCGATCTCAACCTTATCTGCAGCGACCAGCACGAACGCCCATTGCCACAACCAATCTGCACCTTTTCTGCCGCCCAACCATCAAAGCGGCGGAATGGCGGGTCAAAAGCTGAGGGTAGGCGTGGTGGGAGCGGGCGAGGTGACGCAGGTCGTCCATCTTCCGACCCTCAAGTTCCTCTCGGACCAATATGCAGTCACCGCAATCTGCGACGTCTCGCGCGAGGCAGCAGAGCATGTAGCTGCCAAGTGGAGCATCGCCCACGTCTACACCTCCAGCTCAGAGATGGTGCAGCGGAGCGACATTGACCTCGTGCTCATTGCCAACAGTGACGAGTACCACGCATCGTGCGCCATAGAGGCAGCTCACGCTCACAAGCATGTCTTCATCGAAAAGCCCATGGCGCTCACCCGCACCGATGTGCACGACATCCAGTAAGCTGCCCGGGACAACTCGGTCAAGGTCTTTGTCGGCTACATGCGACGCTATGCCCCTGCGTTCCAGACGTTTAAGAAGCTGCTCGCCGAGTCGGGACCCATCCGCCACACCATCGTAAAAGACATCATTGGACCCAACTCGTTTTTCGTCTCGCAGTCTGGCACGTATCCCAAGACGTTCGGTGCTGACATCCCTGAAGATGCTCGGAAGGACAAGGTGGCGCGAGCAGGAGCCATCTTGAAGGAGGCGCTAGGCGCAGACAAGTCCAAAGACGCTCGACTCGGCTTGGTCTACCGCCTGCTGGGGTCTCTTGGCAGCCACGACCTCAGCTTTATGCGAGAGGGACTCGGCGGCAAGCCAGACAGGTGCCTCTCCGCGTTTGCTAGCCACGACGGCATGTTCATCTCGGCCTCGTTCGAGTACACCAACCGGGGCGGCAACAAGGGCAAGGACAAGTACAGTGTACTCTACACCACAGGCATCCACAACGTGGGCGTGTTCGAGTCGTTCTTGGAGGTGTTTACCGACGACCGCGTGCTCAGAATCGATATCGACACGCCCTACGTCAAGGGTTTGCCGATCAACGTGACGGTCAAAGAGAACGATGCGAATGGTCAGTATTCGGAGAAAATCATCCGATCGACGTATCAGGATGCGTACACCACCGAGTTGTTGGATCTGCACGAAGCTTTGACTACAGGCAAGCATCTCAAGACGACGCCGCAGGATGCTTCAGAGGATCTCGACATCTTTGAGATGATTATGGCTCGACTCGATCCCTAGGTCATCTTGGTTGCCAACAGATAGAGACTGCGATAGGAATACGTGAACACACATGGGATAGTACTGTAGAGAGTCATTGCTATGCGGTCGCTTGATGTGATTGAGCTAGGCTAGCGGATATAATGGGAGAACGAGTTGCGGGGTGTGGAAGAATTCGGCCTTCCCTTTCCGCTTCGGCTGAATTGCATTTCACGCTCCAATTTGACTTGCACCCGCCGAGCATTCGCAGTCCGTTCATGCTTGGCTTCCACTCTATCAGACCCAAAGAAAGAGACTCTCTCTTCAGTTGAGCTGTGGATCACTTGAGCTTGCTTCAGTACGTAAATGTAGACATGAGATCGTTGTGTAGCTCCAGTAGGTTCGATATTGTATATAGGACCAAAGCGCGGTCTAGCGGCAGGACAAGGTGCGGATTCATGCAGCGATGGTGAGGATTGGGTGCGCGGGTGCGCGTGGCGGTGGCCCTCATTTGACAGTTGAGGCCCAATTTTCGATTGATTCACATCGAGGGCGTAATACTGTACAGTGTGCTGTACGGTATTTTTGCAAAATGGGCCGGCCGACTTTTTGAAGAAGTGCTAAAGTGCTGCCTCACTCGCTTGCATGCCTTCAGTTCTTGCTTGGGATGGATGGCATTTGGACGGCCGTCTCTCCGCACCTTCTTGGCTTGAACCCCGCCTCGATGCTGCTCAATCTGCTGTTGCTGCCGCTGCTCCTCCTTGAATCCGCTTGGCCCTTCGATCGGCTTTCCCTAGACCTCGAAGCTTGCAGAACCGACTCTATACCCTCATCTTGGCTTGTCTCCATCCGCCTCTACATTTCCGCGTTCAAAGCGCTCCTCATGTCAAGAGCTTGTCTCTGTCTGCTACGCATCCAAAGGACCCGACGCAATTGACCCTACTCAGACAGAGCAAAGCAGCTCCTACTTCAATCGTACCTTCCGAAACCGGTGTCATTGTTGTCAACCGCATCCACCATGTGCTTGTGAAGGTGACAAAGCACATCGCAAGCCCTTCGCGGGCATCGTGCCCGAGACAACTTCGGCTCTCACTCATTTGAAGCCAACTCGCATTGTAAAAGCTGCGCTGGATGCGCAGTGATCAGCTCCCAGCACGTCGCCGCTCTCACAGACAGACGTTCCAACAGCCATGCAGGTAGTACCGGCGACCGCAGCAGCGGCAAAGCGCATCGCCGATCCAACCAGCCCCAACACCCGCGGATGGCTACCCGCCAAGGCTCAGCTCAGCATGAAGAGCCGCCTCTTTTCCAAGAACATTCTCTACAGCCGAGACCTATGGGCTGGATGCACTGCGACATGGACATCTACCTGCTTATTCGTTAGCCTCGTCGCTGCAGCCGCTTTCGTCGCATATCTGCTCTTCTTGCGGCTCACTGTCTCGCAAGGCTCTTCTCACCAGATGAAGCCTCTCTGGCAGCTCTCTACCATGCTGGCCGATGATGCAACCATCAATCGCCTTGACAATGAGCTCGATAGCGACGAGTATGAAGACGAGGAGGAGTCCTGCCGCTCCAGTAGCTTCTTAGTCAGGTCGAAAGAGAGACTGGCGCTCCGCCGGATGCTCAACAGAAACGAACAAGGCCTCACTAAGCGTTCCAGTATCGTACGGATCACGTCGTCCGATCCTACCAGCAGTCTGTGCGAGAACCCGATACAGGTCGATCTCGAGCCGACCACACGCCGCTCCTTCTGGCCCGCACCCGTCTCCAACACTCCTCCTTCCGACCCGAGCAATCCGAACGGGACGACAATGCCTTCACCTGTCCTCAATGCCGCAGGTCAGAGATCCTCGTCTGGTTCTGGCTCTGGCTCGCCCACGCCCGGCGCGACAAGGCGGCGCAAGGAGAGTGGCAGACTGCTAGCGAGTGAAGCGGGTCGACGCCAGCACGCTGCTAGCCCCAGTCGGTCGCCTCTTGCGTCCAGTACAGCGCTTCCCGTACGTCCAACTCGCGCTCGTCCAGTCGACACTAGATCCCCTCTGGCTCGAACACCTGCAAGGAACAAACGCAATAGCACCTCCAGCCTCAGCAGCGCAGACGGCGCCGCAGGCTCAAACTCAAAGAGATCCGAGCCCAAGAAAGAAGATTCATGCAGAGACGAAATCCAAGCTGCCAGCCTCAATACCTCTGGCGAAGAAGAACAGCTGATTGGAACGCCCAGCATGGCTTCCGAAGCGTCCTTCACATCCGCACCGCTAGGCCATTCCTCCTCCTTCCTGGAAGACGAAGCACCGCCAAGCGTGTCTGCCTGTTCCTCGCCCACTTCGAGCGTGTTTTCCACCAGCCGAGCACCATCAATCCTCAAACGCCGACCGCAGAGCTTTCGCACCGCGTCACTGCGCGACATCGACATCTCGTACAGCCTCATGCAACGCAAAGCTTCGCTCCCCAACTTCCCGATGCTCGGGCCGGTGGCTGACTCGGTTGTGCAGCCAGAGCTGTGGCAGGCCAACAGCGTTTCCCTCGGCTCTCCCGCACCACCGCCGTATCAGCCTTCCCAACCCGAACCGGGACAGCAGAGCCTACCCGATCACGCGGACCCAGCATGGTCTCCGCAGAAGCGAAGGAGTATCAGGCTGGTGGAGCCGGACTGGCGGCCTCATTGCGACACCCACGTTCGGGCACGAGAGCGGCTGGAGACGGCTACGCGTTTCGCTGCGTATAAGATGGCCAGCGGTGCTCCCGGCGTGGTGGACAACAAGTACGACCAGGGTAGTTTCGATGTTGATGATTTCTGGTTCGAGCGGTTCACCCAGAGCACCGCCGCCGCTGGACGGGATTGGGATTGGAGGAAGCGCCGAGCGAGGTTGCAGCGTGCAGCTGCCCTCGGTATGGCTCTTGGGCAGAGCGGCCTTGCATCACCCCCTGCCGCAGCCAATCTGCCGGGTAACGTGGGTAAGACCGACGTCCAGCTGCAGCACCAGCACGACGGCCTCGCTGAACAGCCCGTACGAGCAGCCGAAGCCGCCTCTCCACCCACCCGCAAAACGCTCCCCTCTGCACCGTTGATCACGTTCACCGAGCGGGAGCTGGCCTCTGCATCCGCCCATGCCCCCTCGCCCATGCTCAAGGTCGATACCGAGTTCGGGCGCCGCACTGTCTCGCGCTCAAACAGCGACGCATCATCTTTGAGCCCAACGCTGAACGGAAATGGAACGCCGATGAGCCCCACACCCAGCGGAACGGGGACACCATTGGGAGGTATCTTTGGGGCCGTGCTCCCATCAGCAGACAGTGTCAGCGCTGCAATGACAACAAGAATGGCACAGCGCAGGAGGACGGGCGACGACGCAACCGCCTCTCTCCCCACTTCTGTGGAGAAGAAGAGCGATGTGGACAAGGTCGCCCGCCGCAGAGTATCCGCGTCTGCAGCTGCTGGCACCCCCAGCTCCCCCGGCGCAGGCAGCCCAGCTGCATCTCCCAGTACAGAGCCTCTCACGAGCTCACCGCTCCGCGAAGTGTCCCCCTCCCCACTCTCCTCTACATCGCTGAGCTTCGGCAGCGGCGGCCTTGACGCCACCTCCAGCCCCAGCTCGCCGTCCACGAGCATGTCTTCCAGCTTCTCCGTCCCGGGCAGGCTCAGCAGCCTCAGCGACACAGTCGGCAAAAAGGTCGGCCTTACCAACCTCCGCGCTGGCCTCCGCAGTGGGTCCGGTTCAGTGGCGGGTGACTTCCTGCAAGACACGACGACGACGGCGATGGAGCTCGTGCCCAACTCGCCCGACCTTGCCACCGCCGACGGTGAGTTGAGCAGGAATGGCTACTTGGGAGGGTCACCGGCGGCAGAAGGCCCGGGCAGCAGCGCCGATGCGTACAGCTACACTCCCCGCAACCAACAGGGGCCGTTGTCGCGAACGGACTCGCTTTTGCGCGGCACCACTGCAGGGCTTGACAAAGATCATCCTGCTCGACCTAAGCTCACCTGGAACAAGCCGCCGCCATTGTTCTCAGGCGGCGCGATCGTGGCAAAGCAAGCCTCCGCTCCTGCCGCCCCAACTACACAATATGAGACGTCTGAAAAGCTCAAAGAGTGCGATTGGGAGAGGGATTCAGTCTCACAGGGCTCCTCGCACTCGTCGGACTCGCTCAGGCGGAGGATGCGCTCTCAAACTGACGCTGCCCTCACTGCCCTCACTGCCGCCCCCACTTCCTCTCCCCCGACCTCAAAATCCCGCACACGCACAGGTTCTCGCTCCAGCATTATGCGCTCCGCGTCAGGCGCCATTCGCACAGACCTCAGCCAGCGTCGTTCCACCACTCGACACGCCTCTGAAACCGCATCCTCCTCCATCTCATCGACCCTCGGCTCCGTCCGTACCTCGCCGAAGCAATTGTGGAAGCAAAGTTCCAACTTCACCACGGAACCTGACCCGCAGATGCAGCCGGAACCCGCACCTCGAGGCATGGCGCAAAGGGCGAGGTCGGCGAGTCTGAGCAGCAACGCGAGCAGTCTTGCGAGCGGAGGAAGTAGTAGGCTGGGGAACAGGAGCAATAGTTTCAGAGGAGGGGAGAGTTTGGCGGGCGGATTGGGGTTGAGCATGACGAGTAGCAACCCGGGCACGCCGGGGGTAGAAGGAGAGGGGAAGAGGGGGGATCCGTTCAGTATGACTGCGTTGAGTGGCGCGTAGATCTTGTAGCTCAGATGCGGTCCTACGAGATAGTGTATACCATTGGCACGAACTGGCAATTGCTGATGAAAGTGGGTGCTTGAGGGCTGTGCTGAATCGTTGAGTGCGAGATCATGGTGATGAAGACGGTGAGATATTTCGGAAGTCGGAAATTGGCAGGCGCGGGGGCTTCGGAAGAAAGTGCTCCCTTTTTTTGAGGACCCTCGTTCGCTCCTCACTGCTTTACATTCACCATTCTGCGCTGCTCGTCCTCCTGAACATCGCCCATCACCCATACCTGCTCTGCTATTCAACGCGGCGATCTTCTCTCTGGACAACTCCACCGTTGGTCATCACGTACATCACCATGTTGCGTTCGATCGCTCCCTCCACCTCGGGAGCTGGGCGTCTCTATACCCGCACCTCTGTTTCGGCTACGCGAACGCTCGCTTCCTCCGCTATCAGCTTCAACAAGAACGCCAATGCCTCCGATCCCGACCCCACCCCTTCCACTTCTCAACCTGAACACACACCAAAAACCTCCGCGTTCTCCACAAAACCGCTAGTTCGCGAATCCTCCTCCTCACCAGAGGAGCTCAACACCCTCCCTCTTCCCTACCTCTCCTTCGCCCTTGGTGTCCCCACCCCACCCTCACCCTCGCCTTCCTCCTGGGCGGCCACTCGCGATCGGCTTATCTCGCCCGAATACCGCATGGCCTCCCGCAAGGCCATTGTCAAAGAAGCAACACGCGGCTACTTTCACGACTTCCACGCTATCAAGAGCCATGGCGGGAAGACGTGGAGAGCTCCAAACACGCTCATCAAGGACGAGCGCGCGTTGTGGTTCCCCAAGATAGAGGGAACCAGGTTGAGCGATAGAAAGAAGGTTAATACGGTGGAGATGTTCAGAGGGAGGGTGAGTGTGGTCGCGTTGCTGGG
Organism: Ustilago lituana; assembly: GCA_928869825.1. Classification (NCBI taxonomy): domain Eukaryota; kingdom Fungi; phylum Basidiomycota; class Ustilaginomycetes; order Ustilaginales; family Ustilaginaceae; genus Ustilago; species Ustilago lituana. Next base: position 57,937 of record CAKMYA010000035.1, read on the forward strand.
GAGCAAGATCAGCGAGGAACACACGAAGAGTTTTTATGAGCAAACGCTTAAAGCATATGGCACACATCCTAAATTTCAGCTCATACAAGTAAGCCCCCCCCCCCCTTCTCCTCCTTGTCCTTTACAACCCCACCTTTCCTTACTAACCCTCATCACCTCTCTCCACCATCTCGATGCTCCAAACCCCTTCTTCAACCCAACCGCCACTCCGACTGACTTGTCTCCTCTCCCTCGACCGACCGACCGACCGACCGACCGACCGACAACAGATCAACCTCCAATCCAACCCACTCAAATCCTACCTCGTCTCTCTCTTCCTCTCCTCCCTCCGCACCCAAATCCCCCCACCCCTCCACCCAACCTACCTCCTCTCCTCCCAAAATATCGAGCTAGAAAAAGACGCCCTCGGCTTCCACAACAAACACGTCGGCTACACCTACCTGGTCGACGCGCAAGGCCGCATCCGCTGGGCCGGCGGCGCGTTTGCAGAGGAGGCTGAAACCAAGGCGTTACAGGCGTGCACGGGCGTGCTGTTGGATAGAACCGTAGAAGAGGCCGCTGGGAAGAGGAAAAAGTGATTTTTGTTCGACGGATGGAAGTACAAATGCAAATGCTCATGGAATTAAGCGGTAGCAGCAGAGAGTTAGGTGTGCACAATGGCTGCTTCTATTGGATTGCATTGCGTTGTATTGCGTTGCGTTGCGTTACTAACTCCAGTGAAAGGGGGGGCTTAGCAAATGACGCATTCCTCCTTCTTGGGCTTTTGCGGTGCAAAGCCCATCTCGGCAAACGTATTGTAGGGTTTTTTGCTCGCTTCGTCCGACACATTGCTGCTCGAGATGGTTGTGGAGCCGCCAGAGGGCAGGTTCGAAGACGATGGAGTTTGGTATGCCGAAGTCGGGTTTGAAGGTGCTGCTGACGGCTTAGCGTCGTGCAAGGTGTATCCTGATCCATGTCGGCCTGGTGTTTGCGAGGGGTGAGTACCCGAGGAAACGCGCCCTGCTGGTCCAGTTGGCGGGCGAAGATGCGATTGGCTGTTGGCTGGGCCGCTCGACATGGAAGGCGGAGCAGATGTCCCCTCGAATCCATAGTTGGGTCTCCTGCGCCCAGCCGCTGTCTCCTCAACCATCTTCATTGTCTTCTTCCTCGACAACTCGAGGTTGTTGCGTCCAGCAGAAGCGCTGAGACGGCCATTGTGGACGCTGCTGCTGGGCAAGGTGCCACTGGGCCTGCGTGGCGAGGCGCTATCTCCAAAGTACGAATCGTGCTCCGACATGGGACTGCGTCCCTCACGGTCGGAGAGCATCTTGGCTTGCGTGCGCTTGCGAACGAGCTTGTCGTCCATGACGGCTTCGTGCTGTTGCCGCGACAGTCCCGATGCCTGTGGGCCTTGCAACGCCTGTAATCTCTCCTTAGCGTCGGCGTTGTCCTTGGCCGCCGCCTTCCTATACCATTTGCGTGCAATGTCCACGTTCCGATCTGTGCCAACGCCGACTTCGTGATAGTAGCCAAGCGCAAATTCGGCCGATGCGAGCCCTTTGCGAGCTGCCTTGTCCGCAAATGTGTATGCCAGCGTCTCGTTCTTGTCAAAGTACGACTCGGCGCCGCAGAGAAACCATTTGGATAGCGCCATGTCGGCCTCGGTCTCTCCTCCCTGTGACGCCAAGCTGTAGTACTGCACGCTGAGCAAAGGATCAAAAGCACATCCGAGTTGTGCATACTCGTACAGCCAACCGCATTTGTACTGTGCCGGGGCAAAGTTTAGGTAGGCGGCTCGCTGGATGCGTTGGCGTGCTTCGTCTTCGAGGGAGGCGGAGGCGTGGGATGGTTTGAGTAGCTGTGAGGGGATGTTGACGTGCGAAAACTCGCCCGCGAGTAACATACCGTAAATGTACGCAGGTTGCGGCGTGTCCAGGTCGGCCTTGTCAGCTGCATCCCGCAGCATGGCGATGGCTCTGGCGTGATTGACCGGCAGCTCGAGCTGGCCGAGCAAGTTGGCCATACCCATGCGGTAGATGCTGCCCACAGCTCCTGCATGAACGCCACGATCGTAGGCGTCCCTGGCGCGGCTCAGATCACCGAGCACCTCGTAGTCGCGACCGATGCGGAACCAGCTCGGAGCCCACCCCATGCGAGCGGAAAGCTCAAAGTCGTTGAAAGCCTCCTTGAGGTTCTTGACGAGATATGTAGGGAAAGCGCCCGAGGCTTGCAGGTCGCCGCGAAGATAGAGGGCTTCCGGCTCGGGACGCTGCGACGAGGCATTGCGCACGATGATGGAGATGGCGTCGTCGGTCCACTTGACCAAATTGGGCTCGCTGATCTTGGTGCCATCGGAAAAGTTGCGTTCGACGTACTTGAGCATCTGTTTTGCCCAAGAAACACGCTGCTTGTCGTCTCGCGCTCTATCACGTTGGCTGGCCAGCGACGCCATATCTGGCAGAGGTGCAGACAGGCTCGGAGGGCCAGACGAGGAGGTGGAAGGTTGCGGTGCTCGCGATACGGTGTTCGAACTAAATGCGTACGCATCATTTGCACTTGCCCTGCGCACCGAGGATGCGTGAGCTTGAGGGCTCTGTATTGACATGGACTGCAGGTTGCTTGCAAGGCTCTGTGACTGACTCAAGGAGCTCTGGCCATACGATGGGGTTGGCACGGGTTGAGGAGGTCGATTGCTTGCAGCAGGCGCACCCGTCCGCTGCTGACTAGGTGTAGCGAAGCCGCCGACAAAGTGATTTGAAGAGGACGACGGCTGAGGCGGCGGTGGTGTAGGAGCATGCACGAGCTGACCTGGTTTGAGACCGGAGGAGAAACCAGATGGCGAGGACGCGTAAGAAGCCGATTGGTGTCGCAAGCGCTGCTGTTCTTTTTCCAGAGCACCTGGCGGCAGTGGCGGCAGAGGAGGACCGACTGGACGATATGGCCTTGAAGATGAAGCCGATGGTCGAGGTAGACTCGCCAAGCTGACGGATGGCTTTGGCTGAGATGCGGTGATGCGGCTGCTCCCGGGAATGGGCGGATAAGACGAGTCGGTGCCAAAGCCAGAAGGCAGGCTGGGAAGATGAGGCGTGTTTCCCGACATGATGATCGTAATCGACGGAACTGGAGATCAGCAGTACCGGTGTTGTGTCCGAGTGTCGGTGGTTGCGTCGTTGTAAATATGTATCGCTACGGTCAAGATGCTCGAAGCTGTGCTGATTCCAATGCTGGATACTCGGATGAGCCGATCTCGAGTGATGGAGAGGCCTGACGGTCGACTATGAGTGACAACCGAAGCTGGCAGGACAAGAGGATCATCGAGATGTGGCATGAAGGACACCGCATAGCGCCGCACAAAGAAGGCGGTGTGGGTTTCCGGTGGGTCAAAATTGGCGTGCGTGCATTTCAGATGTGCCAGTCTGTAGGTACAAAAACACACACACACATTTCCACATGTCAAAGGGCTTTTGGCCTCGCCCGTTACCGCATGTGCTCGGCATCATCATGACTGCTTGTGCTTTCCAGCGACGATCCTCCACGCGCAGCTCTCACCCCAGCTCAGCACGCACCGAGAGAAACAGACGCTGCCGTCCGAAAAATTACGCGTCCGAAATCCGAATCGCAATAGAAGAGCAAGAAAGAGGTCGCGTCGGTGTGTTGATCTGTAGAAACCCATTTCGCTGTCGGAAAAGTCCGAAACAAACAGCAGTAAAATTCGAGCGAAAAATATAGGCTGAGAAATGAGCGTGCAAAAAGAACACTTGAACCCTAATTTACTGTATGATTTTTTTCCGTCGCGGCTTTCGGACGGCTGCATGTACGGTTAGCCAACGCTCGGCATGGTGGCAGCTGTCGACTGCTTTCTCCGGGACTGCATTGGAAAGAGGAGAGAGCAAGACGAGATTTCGGCCAAGACCGCACTCACGGCTAGCCGATTTCGAAGCCGAAGAACCCGGATGTCGGATGTCGAAGATTCAGGGTGCCCGGACAATGCAACGCCACGCCAAGCCACGTTACGCCGCTCGACATTTGTCCCTCAAACACACACGCTGTGATACGGCGCGCGATCTGACTCACTTTTGCTGCCGACCGAGCGCGATCTCGACAACGGCAGACGTGCAGCTGGACGACTTCTCAATTGCCGAGTGTGAGCTGGACGAAGCCAGTTTCACATCTTCGAGTGACCTTGCATTCATTTTTGCTTCCGAAATCAGTGACCCCCAAACCCTTGCGTTGCGACAGACACGGTCGGAAGAGGCGGACAGCATTTCGACAAGTCCACGCTTTTTCGCCACAAGTTTCACCTTCTTCGACCAACGCCACCTTGTTCTTTCCCTCGAGTCTACTCTCATCACACTACTCCCATCACAACGAGGCCTGCGGAACGTCCGACAAAGAAAGTCCCACTTTCTACCGTCACAGCCACACTCGAACGCTGACCCCAACAAAGCACGATGCAAGCACAGGTCGTGAAAGAGGCTGCTTCTTCATTCCCATCATCGGCCCAGCCGATATCGGATGCCACTGTGATTCCTCGAGTCGGCGTGGCCGTCTTTGTCATCAACGAAAAAGGTCACGTTCTCGTCGGAAAGCGAAGCGGCGGTCATGGAGCAGGCACCATCGCACTGCCAGGAGGTCATCTCGAGCTTCACGAGTCCTTCCACGACTGCGCAGCTCGTGAAGTCTACGAGGAAACAGGATTGAATCTTGAACCTCCTTATTCGTTGGCACAATCCCAATTGCTTTCATCATCGCACTCACGCTCGCACTTGCACTTGCATCCCCAGTCGCCTTCGCAGCCGATCCTATCGTCCACTGCCTCCTCACCATCCCCGCTTGCGGGAGCCTCCAAGGCATTGCCTAGCACGGTGTCGCCCACACCGTTACAGTTCGTAACAGCACAAAACTCGGTACGAATGAAAGATCACGGCGAAGAGGGCGATGGCAGGCACTATGTCACCATCTTCATGAAGGCCAGCGTCAAGTGCGATCCTTCTCAATCTATCGCTCAAGCTCAGATCATGGAGCCAACAAAGTGCCTTGGCTGGTTCTGGGTTCCCCTGGCTTATCTTCGCAACGCTGCTGGCCGTCAGCATCAGCTCCAGCTTCTTCAACTTGCCGCTGCCTCCGAAGGTCAATCGCTCCCCGTGTCCATCGACAAGCTTCTCGAAGCAGCGAGCTTGGCTCAAGCATTGCATGATGCTGACGAGACCGGTCCTTCCACATCCATAGGCTCGCCCATCAGTTCAAATCCTCTACTCAGCGGCATTAGACATCCTTTCACCACATTCTCTCCACCCGCCTACTCACCCGACCACGTTTTCAATGCAGAAGAGGCACTTGCATGGGCCGAAGCCGACGACTTTGCTCGTGGTGCGCCTCTTTTCCAGCCGCTCGTCAATGTCCTCATCGACCAACCTGCTTTGCAATTTGCATGAGACATAAGCAAGTGTCCTCAGCCATCTATAGTGGCTAGCAGGCACCGTATCTTCACTCCTGCATTCGCCAAAAGCACAATATAGAAAGCATCTCCTTCGCTAATATATGTGCTCCCTCATGCTGACTTCCGCGCATCAATCGCCGGCTGCCCGATGATCTTAGACTTTCACTTATGGTCAGCTTCGCCTCTGCCACTTTGACGAGGTCAGAGCTCTTCCAGCACCTGTCAAAGGTTGGCCTCAAGCTCGATCGTGAATCGCCCACAGCGGCTTCCGGTGCGCTTTTTGCGGATGCCTAATCTCGACTCGCCGCTTTCTTGATGCTTTTTTTTCGATGTGTTTTTTAAGCGGCTCTTACCTGCGCCTATGATGCGCTAGTATGTGCGCTGGCTGGTCATCGGCTCCGTCGTGACATTAGCTGCTCCGAGCGAGCAAGCTTCCTGCCTCTAGCATCCAGCTTGCCTCATAGCTGGTACATACACTGGATGGATAGGCCTAGTGAGCCTCTTCTTGAGCTGCTACACCAGCTATCATATCCCTTTTGCGCGGCTTTCTCGTATATTCACCCATTCGGTTAAACAGAGCCGGCGTTTGCCGGTTTTCTTCGAATTGCTCGAGGGAGCTTCATAAGCCTAGCACCCACATTGTCAGGCCATTCGGCCCATGTCTCAAGGCCGGTTGACTAGTATACAGCCCCTCGTGAAACGCCTGACCGAGCGTTGGGAGTCCTGGTGCTCACCTTGACTCGACCCATGATGCGCACGGTAGCTCCCGAGCAAATCTTGCTGGGACCAGCAAGACAGGTGTTATTGCCATAATATGCGGGCTGGCCTGAGTAAGATTGTCTCTTAGCTCGAAGTCTGCGTTTGAGCGCTGGGACCGTCCTCCGGATGAAGTCGCTATCTTTGGGCGTTAAATCGTCGCAGGGCGTTACAACGTCCCAGCGTAACAGCGTCACCGTGTCACAGCCACATATGAAACCACGCACGCCATGGGCGCGAACCGCGCAGGTCACGCTTCTCCTCCGACAGCACGTCCACCTTTCGCCAGCGGTGTGGCAGCCATCATCCGACCGCTGTCAGCCTTCTTCGTACGGCTCTGGGCCATCGCGCGGCGTACCGATCTTCGTGTCCAAGGCTAAGGCTCCAACCAAGCCGTCTAGTCCTTTCATTTGTACTAAAATGGCCTCCTTTGCCATTCAGGTTCCTGTGGCGCTTGCAAGACGAGCAGAAGAGCGGCTGCCGACAGCTCAAGAGAGAATGCTGAGATCTGGGTTTGACGGACATCTGTGCGGCCTGCGATCTGAACCATATCACATTGGTCTCCAAACCGTAGTATTCGATTAGCTTTGATCTTGACGAAAGCATGTTGAGATCTACGCTCGACATGCTCATGCGGCAAAAGGAGCTGTGCTCGTTTCATGTAGCCAAGAAGTCCACATTGACGACAGCACTTTTCTTCGGCGCGCTCCTTCTTGAGCAGGAGCGAATGCTTCACGCTCTCCTCAAAGTCGACCTCGGACCCCTTCAGCTTGTCCCGCATATTGGCTCATGCAAGATGGGGTCCGGTGTTTCAATCTTGTGAGGCGCGCATGGGTCTAACCTGCCACAAGTTTTGGGGCCCTCGCTTGCCTCGCATTGTTTGGATGCGACGTCCAGCCACCGTTGCGTCTCCCGAGAAGGTGCACATGGCGCAGCTAGGATATGACCGTCCAAGCCGATGTCCACTTGACAATGCGTGGCCGCAAACGCCACCAAAGCTCGGCTGCAGCTGCGCAGCGAGAATAGTTTCGGCTGCTGGACCTGATCGTGAACCCTATCACGCTATCACCGTAGCAGTTAAGATGAGGGCTAGCTACAGGACCCAGACAATAACACTTGGTCGACAACACGAACATCACCGACGTAACAGCAAGGACAGCAGCGAAGACTCGGTGCAGTTGGACCGAAGCGAAAGCAGCGCTATAGCAAAACGGCGACATAGTCCAATAGCACCGCACGCTAGCAGCGCAGTGCACGGCAACCATGCTTGCACTACTGTGATTCGCTCTACTGTGATTCGCTCTAGATGTCAATGAGACCATCGATTCGTTCACATGCACGCACGCTGAGCCGAAGCCGAGCTGGAAAGCGAACCTGTCAAAACCCTAATCACGCATGTCCAACAGTGAAAGTCGGCAAAAAGAAAAAAGAAAAAAATAAAAAATGACTGTATAAGAATCGACGATAGCAGGTAACAATGAACGACTTGGAAGGATCATCGAAAGCACCCAGAAAGCAATGATTCGAACCCTCTGGACACCCTTTCGGTGTGCCAAGCAAAGTACTACATTGCGCCGCGATGCAGTGTCACACAGCAGCTCTACGATCAGCAGGGGTCGGACCTCTGTAGGTCCACTGGGCGTTCTTGTTTTGAGCGATCCTGTTCATAAAGATGCAGTAGCTTCCAGTGATAGCGCTAGTCCCTTTGCACTTGGGGTCCAGTGGATCTAGTATTGCGGCTCCAGTACATGTGTCGCAACCGTAGGGACCTGTTGGTAGGTTCGCAATCGAGGTACACGGCGGTCCGAGATCGATCGAATTCGAATTCATCTCGTACGACGGCCATGGCGTTCATCAATGCCAGACAGGCTTCTTCGAACCGGATGGCATAATTCACGGGCCTTCACAGAACGTGCTCAAGACAAGCTTCCCCAGTTCTTTTGGAAATGGGTGACGTTATCCTCACTATAGCCCATGACGGTTCTTCTTTGCCCATTTCGATCGTTTCTTTTCGCAGTCTCGAGTCTTTCTTTGGAGCCAATCGGGTAAATTCTCGTCACCTTGGTTGTGTGATCGTCAGCCTTAATGAGGGGAGTTAGGTTTGGGCTGGCACCATGATTTGCGCACAATGCAACTGAGCTGGGCGCCTTGCAGCTCAAGAATGGGTCTACGGAAATGCGAACCTCCTGCGCGCTCTGCATTGTCAGGTGCAGGTGTCAGACCCTCATCCAACGTCAATTTCACTTTCCCCTGTCACATTCGGCTCCAGTATCAACGTGATTCGCCGTTATCGTCGAAGTTGACTTGTTTCCGTTATCGCAGCACGATGAAGAGCTCGAACTTAGCGTTAGGCTCCCTTGATCATCGCCGACTACTTTAAGCGCCTTGCTATTTCATTTAGAACAATGTGCGTTTGGCAGTGGTAGGGTCGGCCGATGCATGTCGACATACCTCTGAGTAAGACAGACAGCCCTAGGCCATGTTCGAGGACGAAGGGGTTGGAACCCGTCGGAAACAAGTTGTCGGATCCGAACCAAGTCGATATGCTAGCCCCTGCCAATCGTTTGCCACTGCAGTCTTCGGGGAAGCGTTGCAGCAAACCACGAGCGGAAGCAAGTAGACAAGCAAGAAGCGAGATGCGACAGCAGCAGAAGCTCCTGAGCATCATCGCTCGAGTATCCTTTTTGTAGCATTGCTATCCACTGAGCCACAGCTCGGCTACGGTATAGTTCTATGCTGCGCTCGCTGGTGGCCAACTCAGACTGGCACATCCTATTGTCCTAGAGTCGTTTCACTTGTTCGGCTCCCGCGAGCATCACACGAAAGTTTGGGAAACCGATCAGTTTCTCGGACGGCTTTGCTTTTGCATGAGCTTCTCGGTAAGAAGATAGATCTTTTTGTCTCGAGAGGGCCTCGACACTCGTAGCAAGGCGATTCAGCGTTGACAAGGCGGAGCCATCAAATTGATGAGGGGTTTGACACATCCGGCTTCTTTTTTTCGCCCCAACTCGTGTCAAGACTCAAGAATAGCGGAATTACAGTTGTCGATTTTCCTAACTTCATCCGTTTTATTCTCGTTTTTCTGGGCCCATTGTTCTCAGCTAGGCTGCTGAGCTGATCTAGCTAGCTAGCAACTTTGGTGTAGGCGTGTCCCTTTAGCTGGCTTCGAATTCTTGGAACCAGTAAAGCCCTTGCAACCCACCGTGCGGTGTCTTTCCTCTCTCTTGATGACCAAAGGGAAGCAGGGTACGGCTGGGCGCAAAGGCACAGAAAGGGGGTGTCGGCCACCTTTTGTTTAGTGTGTTGTATGGTTCTAAAGGGCGCGAGCTTTTGCATGATTCCATCTCATGGTTCAGTCAAGGGCGGGAGCTAGGCACAAGCCAAGCACTCAGAACGTCCAAACGCCACACTCTTTGACAGGGCGGCCCGTCTGAACTGATGCCTCCCACCTCCTCCACCTTGAGTGCTTCTCGCATAGCTTCGGTTTGGTGTGCAGCACGTTCACCCTGTTCTGCGCTCTTGCGCCTTTTCACACATACGCACACTTTGTCGTCTGTCAGCCAGTTTTACAAGCGTGGGGAAGTGTGTTCGAACCAGCACGCATCGAAAAAGAATTGGGGACCGTTTCTATAACCAAGTGTTTTTGTTGCTGACTCTCACTCTCGCTTCTGAACGGAGGTGGGGGCTCGGCTGTCTGTTACGAACGTGGTGTACACAAAGGACCTTGGGCTACTCGACCGCTGTTTGTTGGTTAGGCTGAGCCCTCGATCAGCTGTTTGATAGCCTTTTACCTCTTAGTTCTAACGCCCATCCGCTTTAGCTCTTTGGGTCGGACTTTAGCCACTTTTCGCCGTTGCACGGCAGCACACTTCTGAACAGCAGCTGGACGCTCCAATAGAGCCCTTCCTCACTGTGCAACTGCATGGCCAATTCCTGCTTCACCCCGTCTTTGCTCTCTTGGCCCGTGTAGCTGCTTCCATGGTACTGCACATGGACACTCTGGCGTTCTGCCTGCCCCTTTCTCTCCCCTCTCCATCTCCGTCACTATCGTCTTTTCCATCACCCATTCTATCCCTTTCATACGTTCTCCGTATCGATGCCTGGATGCTTTTGACCCACATCCGATACTACTTAAACACCCAACCTCTCGAGCTCTAGCCGCCTCCATCCCATCGTCAAACCCCACGCTCCGCTTCTCACTTACCGCTGCTGCACTTCCTTCCATACCACAGCAAAACCGTCAGCTGCATCCTGATCATCCTCCCACACTCGATCTTGTGCGGTACCTTTTTGCCGCTTACGCTCGACACATTACAGCCGCGAGCCTCAGGCCATACAGCCCCACGCCAGCCAACTGATTACTCTCGCCACTATCCCCCGCCACGATACTCAGCTCAAGCACCACACAGTCGACGTCTCTCAACATGGACATCCTCGGTAAGCACCTAGCCTCCACCCTTTTTCGATGAGGAGCTATTCAAGTATCCTGAACGCTTCCTCTTCTTATAACCCTGACTCGCCGCTTGCACGGAACCAGAGCTTGTCCACGAAGACCAACGCAAAGAGTGTCGACCTTTCGACTGCAAGCACCCGGGCTGCCCCAAAGCCTTTTCTAGGTGAGTGACCTACCCGAACAATGTCTCTTGCGCCATGTTCTCGCCAGCTAATCTCTATACCCTTCTTTTTTTCAACCATGTAATCGGTCTCCACCCCGGTCCATTCGGTCGCCAAACGCCCTCGATCGACAGGCGATCTGATTTAGCTAGGTAGGTAAATTGGCATACGGTCAGAAGCGACAAAGGGATCCCTGGCCAAAATCGACTTGCGTCGAAGACGGAACAAAGGAGTCCCGAGGCTCGAGGTGGTTAAGCCATGCATTCGGCTGCAATGCATACGAGATTGCGCCGGCAGATCCACGCGAGGAGCCCTAAAAGGCGCTGTCGAATAGGGCCACGTGGGAAATTGCGCCGACATGTCTGTACTGCTTTCCAAACTGCGCATGTTCTGGCTCAAAGCCGTTTGACCTCGGCATGACCTTCCTTTTCGAACAACAGCGCTTCGAGCTTTGTCAAACCCGTCGAACCAGGGCTCGGCAAAGGCGATCTAGATTACGAAGCTCGTGGGCAACTGTGGACTGAAGCTGACCATTGCAACGGCCTTTTTCCCTTTGTTCTGTTCGCTGCCTTATTCCCCTTGTTTATGCAACACTTTCGGGTCGATTCTCTTTTCAACAGACACGCTCGCATTCATAGTCAGGAGCGCCCCTTCACCTGCCACTTTCGCGATTGCGGCAAGACTTTTATTCAGCGCTCGGCCTTGACCGTCCACATTCGTGTTCACACTGGTGAACGCCCCCACGTCTGTGAATCGTGCAGCAAGGCATTGTGAGTTGACAAGCCAGCCTGTGGGCAACAAACAAGGTGGCCCCGGTCCATCACGTTACCCTTAGCTGACCTAGAATTGCCTATCTCCTTTGCATGCAAAGCTCGGACTCAAGCTCCCTTGCACGTCACAGGAGAATACACACGGGTAGACGTCCGTACAAATGCCTCGCGCCAGTAAGTGCCTTGGTCTCTGGTTGACTTGAAACAAAGCGGAACAGGATATTGACACTATCTCATCTGCGCGACTGCATTGTATCCTGCACAGGGCTGCGGCAAGTCGTTCTGCCGCAAAACCACCCTCACCAAACACACGCGTCGCAATCACGCTGACGCCGAGGGCACCTACACCGGCATCGGCGGTCCTGCCACCATCGCGAGCAACTCGATCTCGATGAATCGCTGCCCGCTTCCGCCTCACAGCCGTTCGACATTCCCCCACGGCCTCGAACACCACTATCTCGCCAGCCTCAAAGTCGAGGAGGACCACTCTGCCACTCCGGCTCCCTGCGGCTACCAGTTGCAGCAGGCGGCCGACTACCCGGGCACTCCTTACAGTGCACCCCCTATGTCGTCCTGCCCATCCTCGAGCACAAGCTACGACGGCTTCGATCTCGGACGGAGATCAAGCGCCATGTCTGCTGGTTACATCTCGAGCAGCACGCACAGCTTCCACAGCCCCACCAGCAACAGCACCCGCATATGCTCGACGCCCAACACGCTCACGCCCGCTTCTGACTTGTCGCAGTTTCCTCGCACCCCCGATTTCCGCGACGCGAGCGCTTTCGAGACATCTGTCTCGGCAGCACGTCCTCAGTTCAATCATCTCTCGGTCGCCAACATGTCTTATGGGCCTTGTGGATCGAACCCGCACCCGTCCACCGCCGGCTTCCACGGCTCGGTCCTGGCACCTTCGCAGTCATTTTCGATGATGTCCAACGGTTGTATGATTGATAGCCAGGATACGAGCAACATCGATCCCAACCTGTGGGATAGCAGTGCTTCTGCTGGAGTGCCGGTATCGAGCGTCGGCTCGCACTTTTATGAAAGCTACCAGCAGCCCAGGCAGGCCTTCCAGCAGCAACAGGCCGTAGGCTCGGCCGACTTTAGCCAGCAATCGGCTTCCAACGAGCGATTCAATACTTGTTTCCTCAGGTCAGCTGCACAACACCAGGTCTGTTCATCGTGACCAGATACCCTTTTCAACTACTACCACAGCAAATCCTCTTGATACCCCATCGCGCCGTGCGCAGCCCAGTGGAGGGAGGCTTAGACGTGTCTCGCAACTTGCATCTCTGTTCGAATTTGGTTGCCGTCTTTGCATGGTTGCTCTTGCATGTATATCGCATTTTTTGGTCTGATTCCGCATCGCACGCAGCTAGTCTATCTCGCGCTTATCTCGCCTACATGTCGTCTATATACTTAATCGCTTATCTTGTCGTCTTAATGGAATCATTGATCGCAACTTTCCTTTTTCATGTTTGTTCGACTGCATTGTGTTTGATGGTAGGGTCTGGTTCACATTGAGATCGGTGGTCTGTGACAGACAGTTTATGTGTGCTTTTGGATTTTGTTTGGGCATGTGAGGGCTGGCGTTTCGCACAGGTTGGAGTTGATATTTTCTCGGCAGTCGGCTACTGCGTGAGGTCGGTTTTTTGCCTTTTTGGCAGCAGCTTGCACATGCTCTTCGCCTTCTCGACTTTGACCCCTGGACTCCTTCTTGATACTCTACAGTCCACCATCAGCCAGCTTGATAGTAACATCGACACCATGGCGCCGAGCGCAACATCCTCCTCCTCCTCCTCCAGCTCGGTGGCGGTTCCCACTCTGCTTGCGCCCTCTGCCGGCGAGGACGAATTCGACATCATCTCATGCTACCACTCGCTGCTCTCCTCCGACTCGGAACTTCCCTTTCCCATCGCGGCCATCTTTGCGCTCGCAGAACTGGTCTCCAAGTCCAAAGCTGCAACCACCTCCGAGCTGATGGAGAACATCCGCTCCGCGTCGCAACGGCTCAAAGCGTCGCTCGAGAATCCTATCCCCGCGACTGCTGGATTGGACCTGTTCACTCGGTTCGTCGTCACCAAGTCGTGGGATACGGGCGACGACTTTGAAGCGCACAAGGCGTCGCTCGCTGCACTGGCACACGAGTTTGCTGTGCATACGGTGCCCTCCTGCAGGGAGAAGATCTGCGAGCTCGTCCTGCCGTTTATTAAGGATGATAGCGTCGTTCTCACCCATTCGTACTCGAGAGTTGTGATGCAAGCGTTGAAGTTCGCCGCGCTGCACCAGCGAAAGAGGATCTCGGTGTATGTGACGGAATCTCGACCGCATGGGTTGGGGTTGCGCACGTACAAGCAGTTGATAGGGTACGGCATCCCCTGCACAGTCATCCTCGACTCTGCTGTCGCGTACACAATGCCCAAGGTGGATCTCGTGCTCACTGGCGCCGAAGGTGTGGTAGAATCGGGCGGGTTTCTGAATGCGGTAGGGACGTACGGAATGGCGATCATCGCAAAGGCGTGCAATAAGCCCTTCTTTGCACTCGCTGAGAGCTTCAAATTCCTCAGAATGTTCCCGTTGAGCCAGTACGACCTCCCGACAAATGGGACCAATAGGGACTTGCTCGCTTTCCCAGACCTCGACGCGGCACACTCGAACACGCAAGCAGGGCTAGAGGAAGCGCAGGATATCCATGGAACACCCAAGCTCTCAGAGGAGAAAGGAGCAGCACCAACGCTTATGTCGAGAGAGCAAGAGCTGATCAACCCGGCAGTAGGTTCCCCTCCCATCCTTCCCTTGCTCTGTGGGTCTGTGGAACGAGAACAGTCACTAACAGACACATTTTCAACTTTTGGCTGGTTTGTGGCGCACAGATTGACTATACGACCCCGGATTTGGTCACGTTTCTGTTTAGCGACGTGGGTGTGCTCACGCCCTCGGGTGTCGGTGATGCCCTGCTTGCGGTGTATGGTGGTGGGGATTAGAAGGGCGGCATAGCATCAGCGGGGGGAAGGTGCATACGAATGAAAGTATATGTATACTGGAACTGACGGACAATTTTGTGCAGATGCGAGATGGCGTGGTCATCGTGAGTAGCGCTCGTAGCCCTCGTGCGCTTCTCACAGAGAGTTCATGTGCGTACTGCGGACAAGCTTGTCGAGATCTGGGAATATGCGATCGATTCTGTTAGGACAGGATAGCAGTTACAGAACTGAATGAGAGGCTCACGTCTATGACGAGGCTCAGCGACGCCTCTTGTCGCCCAAATCGCGGCTAAACGAGCTCTTTATCTTTTTCTCACCCGCTCCACCTCCGCTACCGCCCTTCCTCCCCTTGCTCTTGTTCTGCACCTTCACTGGAGCCACACCCAACTTCGTCGGCCTCTGCGCCCTCTTCGCCGCTCTCACCGACGCATTCATATTGCCGTCCGATGCCGTCTTGGCACCACTCGACGCACTCGCCTCCCTCCTCTCCCTCTCGATCTCCTCGCGCATCATCTTGCTCCTCCTCTTCTTCCTGCTCAACCCGGCATACTTGTCCCTCCCCTCCTTAGCCTTCTTCCCGCCGTCTGCCGACATGGTCGCTTCGTACTGAGCCTTGGACACCAACGCGGCCTTGTCCTTGTCGGCGCCTGTTTGGAACCAGGTACGCTTGGGGCGGGAGAAGATCTCGTCGGCGTGTGCGGCCATATTCTCTCCCTTCTTCAGCTCCATTTCTGCGATGCGGAGTGCTTTTTCTTCCTTCTCCTCGCGTAGCACAGCGTCGACTTCCGGCTTGAGCTCTTCGAGCGTGGCGAGCATCTTGGAAGCGACGGCGGCGGGGATGATGCGGTGCTTGATCTGCTCCGCGGTGGATTTCTTGATGGCCAGCTTGAGCATGCGGCGGTCGGCTTCACCCACGAGGGTGACGGCACGACCGTTGCGACCGGCACGGGCGGTACGACCGACACGGTGGAGGTAGGCTTCGAACTGACCGGGCATGTCGTAGTTGATAACGGTCTGGACACCTTTGATGTCGAGACCGCGCGAGGCGAGGTCGGTAGCAATCAGAAAGTCGACCTTGCCATCGCGGAAAGCGGTAAGGGCGTCGATACGTTGTTCTTGGGAGAGATCACCGTGCAGTTCGCCAGCCGAGAGGCCGAGGAGGCCAAAGACGATCTTGAGCTGATGGGCGAGCTTTTTGGAGCGGACAAAGATGATGACCTGGCTGGTGAAGGTGCGGGTGCAGAGTGAGAGGAGGAGCGCGGGACGTTGGGCATCTTCGCTCTTTCTACCACCACCCGTGGAGGAAGAGGAAGGTTCGTCGCCATCGCCGACGCCGACGAGACCGTCGGCACCAGCAACGCCACCGGTGCCTGTCCCCCTGACCCGCACAAACTCTTGGATCAGCTTCTTGGCCGTGGTGCGCTTGGGATCGACAAAGAGCCTCACGGGCCTCTTGAGCGACAACCTTACCAGCTGCTCCACGTCATCCGTCATCGTTGCCGAGAACAACATTGTCTGCCTTGCGCCCTTCGGACAGCTCTTGACAATCTCGTTGAGCTCATCTGCAAATCCATCCTCCAGCATCCTATCCGCCTCGTCCATGACCAAGATCTCGATGTCATCCAGCGTAAAGCTCGCCGAGTTCCTCACATGGTCGATGAGTCTACCCGGCGTCGCGATCACCACTTCCGGTCTCAGCTTGAGCTCAGCCTCCTGGGACTTGACAGAGAGACCACCGACACAGAGGCAGAAGCGGATATCGGTGAACTTGGCGATTGACTTGCCAACCGAGTAGCACTGGATGGCTAGTTCGCGCGTGGGGGCAAGGATGAGCACGCGTGATTTGGCTTCGTGGGCGTTGCGCGATTTTGCGCGCCAGGTGAGACGCTCGATGGTGGGGATCATAAACGCAGCAGTTTTACCGGAACCGGTGACGGCGCCAGCAACAATGTCTTTGCCGGCAAGCGCGATGGGGATGGTGCGCGATTGGATGGGAGTGGGCTTGTGGAAGGAGAGCGAGGTGAGGGCGCGCAGGACGGGGCGCGAGAGAGAGAACGAGGCGAAGGAGGAGGACTCGGGATTGGTGCCAGATTTGGTTTGGGAAGAATTTGAACAAGGTTCGTCGGCAAAGAAGGCGGCTTTCTTGGCTTTCTCCTGCTCGGTCTCTTGGTCCGAGTCGTCCTCGCTCGAGTTGGATTCATCGTCGTCCTGTTGCACTTGCTCGTCTTCTTGATCGTTGGAGTCAGATTCTTCATCACTGCTCAGCGGGTCCTCCTCGCTATCCACCTCTGCTGCCTCTTGCTCCTCATCCTCGTCTCGCCCTGTGATCTTGCCATTCCCTCCACCAAAGCGGTCTAACCCTCCCTCACCCTCCTCGTCCTCCTCGCTATCGCCGTACTCTGCAAACTTGATATCATCATCCATATCTTCATCCTGCTCCCCCTCACTCTCCTCCTGATCCTCCTCGTCATCGCTTTCCGGCAGCGCGAGCTCCGGACGAGTCTTTCTCCTCTTTTCAATAATATCATCCACATTGAGCTTCTTGTGCATCCTCGTACCGGTCACGCTCATATCCCACCCGTTCTTCTCTGCACCTTGGTAGTCAGCGCCGGACCCGTCGCCGAAAATGTCAAACTCGAACTCGTTGTCGAGCGCCATGGCATCCTTGGCCCCGCCCGCACCGTTTTTCTGGGAGCGCAAGGATGTGCTTTCAACAATTTTTTCCTTGCCTGCTAGGTGTGCCTTTTCTTTGCGTTTGCGTTGGTTCTTGGTGAGCTTCTCGTCCGCAGCGGGTGCGGCATCTTCGGGTTCAGAGTCGGGCTCAGCGTCAGAGGCGGCGGTGTTGGCGGAATCGAGGTCGGGCACCTCGTCGTCCGAGTCGAGGGTCATGATAAAGTCGTCATCGTGTTTTGAGCGCTTGGCAGGGGAGGCTTTGGAAGTGGTGGTGGTGGCGGCCTTCTTGTTTTGTGATGGTGTTGAGACGGGGGTTGAGGCGTTGGCTTTGCGCTTGGAAGCGGGGCTCGGCTTGTACTGCTGAGCTGGCATTGTGTTGGCGGAGACCTGCGTGGTTGTGGTGGTGTGCGAAAGAAGATGGATAGGTGCTGGGTGGGAAGCAGCGGTGATCCTCCTTGTTCGATCTGATAGGTCGGCAAGGAGAGGAGCAGCTGGTGGGTGTTACACAGGAAGAAAGTGTGTGTGGAGCAGCAAGCAATCGCTGCAAATTCACTTTTCTTTTTTTGGCCGTCGAGAAGCTTTGCAAAAACAAAAAAAATTCGAGGGCTCGGAAACAGCTTTGGACCCTATGGTTACCCAAATCGACGATTCACCCTGCGATTCATGCCCGATTCAGAACAACCGATCTAGCAATAGTTTAATTGTTAGGGCGTGATGTCTTTGCGACTGCACTCTTCCCGAACAAGTAGCCGGGCTCAAGGGACGCGTTGGTGTCACTTTCCGCCAGAGGTTCCGCTAGTAGCTCTGGCGTAAAGTGTCCGACAATGCGGGGAGTCTGTGCCGAGCAGAATGGGCAGAGAAAGTTTGTTTGCCGTGATGATATCCGCATACTGAGCGCGTGTGTCACTTTTGCCTGCTTGTTTGGCGTCGCACAGAGCCTGATCTCGTGGCCTCTTTGAGCGCTTTCTATCAAGGACCACTCAGAGTGAGCCAATTTGGCGGCGGTGGGGTGTGGCATCTGTGGCATGTGGCTCGTCAAGCGAAATGTGCTCTTCCACTGTCTGTCATAGCAATAAGTTAGCCTCTGACGCTCTCACCCCTCCCTCAACACCAGCATCGCAGGCACACTTGATTACCGGTCTAGCAACCGGAGCCAGACTTTTCACTTGGGCAACGAACCCCTCTTCATTTGCAGCCTTATCGCACAACTGAGCAGAATCTGCTCTTGCTCGCTGGCATCAGGAAAAAACATATAAGCTCACCGCTCTTCACCATCCTCTTCCATCTTTATCAACCCGTTCCCCGACGTTGCTCTCATTCCCAACCCCGAGCAAGATCCACAAACATGGCACCTACAGCCACCTCTGCCTCCAGCGTCGCAGCTGCGGCCGCTACCATCCCCACCACCCTCAAGACTGCCGTCAATGCCGTCTCCTCCGCCGCCTCCACCTCTGCCTCCACCCTCTCCACCGAGCAGGTCATCGAGAAGGAAGCCGAGTATGGCGCGCACAACTACCATCCGCTCCCCGTCGTCTTTGACCGTGCCCAGGGCGCACACGTGTGGGATCCAGAGGGAAAGCAGTACCTCGACTTTCTCTCCGCCTACAGCGCCGTCAACCAGGGCCACTGCCACCCCGCTATCGTCGGTGCGCTCGTCACCCAGGCCCAAAAGCTCACGCTCAGCTCTCGCGCCTTCTACAACTCCGCCTTCGCCCCGTTTGCCGAAAAAGTCACCAAGACTTTTGGGTACGAGATGGTGCTCCCTATGAACACGGGCGCTGAAGCCGTCGAGACTGCGCTCAAGCTCGCGCGCAAGTGGGGCTACATGAAGAAGGGCATTCCGGAAGGCAAAGCGCGCCTCCTCTCCGTCGCTGGCAACTTCCACGGTAGGACGCTGGGCGTTATCTCCATGTCGACAGATCCCGAGTCGCGCACCGGCTTCGGGCCCTTCCTCGACCGCGTCGGTCCCGGCGTGGACGACTTGACTATCCGCTACGACAATGCGGACGATCTCGAAAAGGTGCTCGACAAGTACGGCCATGAAGTCGCCGCCTTCCTCGTCGAACCCATTCAGGGCGAAGCCGGTATTGTCGTCCCCTCGCCCGGCTACCTCAAAAAGGTCGAGCAACTCTGCCGCAAACACAACGTCCTCTTCATCTGCGACGAGATCCAAACCGGCCTCGGTCGCACAGGAAAACTGCTCTGCCACCAACACGACAATGTGCGCCCAGACATTGTCACCCTCGGCAAAGCACTCTCGGGTGGCGTCTACCCCGTCTCCGCCGTCCTCGCTGACAGAGACGTCATGCTGTGCATCAAACCCGGCGAGCACGGCTCCACCTACGGCGGTAACCCACTCGCCTGTGCAGTGGCGAGCGCCGCCATCGACGTCCTCCTCAACGAAAAGCTCTCCGAACGCGCAGAGACGCTCGGTGCCAAATTCAGGAAGCAGCTTAGCGAGATCGACCACCCTCTCCTCGCCAGTGTCCGCGGCAGAGGACTGCTCAACGCGATCGTGATCGACGAGCACAAGTCGAGCAAGGGGAGGAGTGCATGGCAGCTCTGCCTGCTGTTGAAGCACAAGGGGTTGCTGGCGAAGCCGACGCATGTCAACATTATCAGGCTCGCCCCTCCGCTGGTCATCGATGAGAAGGATCTGGAAAGGGGTGTTGAGATCATTAGGGAGGCGCTGCAGGAGTTGGACGAGCTGGAACAGATCCCTGGTGACGACGAGCACCACTGATCCACTTCGAATCAAGTTGCTTCTGTTGTACTTTTATGCATTTGTCTCTGCAGCAAATCATGGCTTGAACCACAACGAGCTCGTGCGTGTGTCCAAATTCGCTTGTGTGATTGCAGAATGATCATGGAAGAAGAGTGGAAGACGAGGAGAGAGAGACAGCAACAAAGGTCATGTCGGTGGGGGGGTAGGTTCTCTAAACCTCCTCCACCGGTACCTTTACCCATATATATACCTTCATCTCGTCTCTCCACTCTGCTTCCAAAAGGAAGAAAAATTTACACAACCCTCTCTTCCCCTATCACCAACCCTTGCCTCCCCTCTTTGCTTGCTTACCTCCCAACACGTACTGGCGATGCAGACACGAAGGCGAGCACGAAGCTCTGTCAACACACAGCAACGCTCTCCCACCCCCCTTGTCTCCTCCTTCCTTTCCCAGGTTGACCGCCAGCGAGCGCGCTTCCACACGCCCAAACAACCCCAGCTCACAAACGTGGCCCAGGGGGGACGGAAAGCACGCCGCATACAGCAAGGTTGGGAAAAAGAGCAGGAAAGTCGTTAGGCAAGAAGGGGGGAGCGTCGCCTTTTCGCTCCGCGGAGCTGTGTTTGTTCGTCCCCACATCCACGCGTCGTATGTGGGAAGAAGGCTGTTCGAAAGCTGGTCGGTCGGATTGGGTTGGATAGGGAAAAGTCGGGGGATCGCGGCTGGTCGTTGCCTCGAGAAGACCCATCCACCCCATCCACCCCTCCTCCCCCTCCTGCTCGCCCGTCGTACCACAAAATCAAACCCCGAGAAGAAAACCCGAAAGAGACACACGAAAGCTCGGAGCTAGCGAGCACATCGACCCAACGGGCACCCAGTCTTCGTTTTCTCCTTTCTCCCCCGTCCGTAAACGGGGAACCGGCGAGAAGAAGAACTGAACAAGAGGCCGGATTCCCCACGAAAAACCAGTGTGGGGGGTATGTAAGGTAAGCGAGGTCTTTTGCGCAACCGCCCTCCGAGATAGTGCCTTCACCGTGCGTGTGCAGGGAAGCGGGGAGGTTGGGGCAGAAAGGTACCTCGACGATGCGGCAGAGGGCGGTGCAAGAGTCAGCGCCCCCCACAAACGCGGGGACTGAACGAAGATATAGTAGCAGGTACGATATCCCCTCCCCATTTTCCTTCCCTACAACAAACTAAGGGGTGAAAAGGGGAGCTTTTGCACCGCTAAAGAACGCTCTTCTTTGTTTTTGCTTCGCCGATCTTTCTCTCCCCCATACACCGCACGCCTGTGTCCTTCCATCACCACCAAACACCAACCACCACCGCCGTTGCCGTCGCCGCTGCTGCTCCTAGAGTAGGGTGAAAGACGAGGAGGAGGATCATGCTTCATCACCAACACAGGTGTCCGGTAGACCCTCCCCCTCTACCCCCACCAGCAACAACGGCAACAACGGCAACAACAGCAGACATCTCTAGTGGGTAGCAGTCAAAACAACGTGCGATGTCGGGGTCGATCCAGAGCTGGACCATCAAAACCTATCCAAGACCGCTCTCCGCTCTGCACTGAAAAAACAACTTAGGGTTAGGATCGTCTTGCACCGCTTTAAAGCCCCTGTGCAAGGCTACCTCCCGACCCTGCACCTCTTCCCCGCTACCTATCGTTCCCACCGACTTGAAACCACCATCATCGGCTGGCGATGCGGGTGGTAGTCGAGGTGGGGGTGGTATGGGGTGGTGGGGGAGAGGGGGGTGACGAGGAGGCGGGCGCAAGATCGAAGTATTGGTGGATGCTGCGTCGGTGGACGTGTGCTCGCTTTGCCCAAAGCCTTTCTGCTCTTTCGGAAATTTTCTACGTGGTTCGTGGTTTGTTGCGGTTGGGGTGGGCTGGATATCAGCCCTCGGGTGGTGGGAGGAGGTAGGTTGGGGGTGTTGGAGAAATCTGTCATCGGCAAAACCAGGGGCGGCGACGCGCGGGCGGTTATGTGAGCCGTCTCCCCACATAAAACCTGCAGAAGAGATAGGGAGAGACGGGTGAGCGAAAGGAAAGCATAACGCATGTATGTGTCTGTTCCCTTCCCCCCGTGTACCTCCAAAGCCTCAACGGACGCCTGTGCATCCGACGGCGGCTCTGGAATACGCTTCGAGAGGGTTGCGCTCACATTGTTACACGTCGTGCAGCGGGCCCTTCCAGCTCGACGCTGCCCCACTGCACGACCATCTCTCCATCTTGCTCTTGCTCCGTACCCCGCTTCGCTCGTACATCTTGACTGTTCATACGATCGTCCCCGCCTGTCCCTTACCCTTGACCGCCGCATTCGGATCCCTGTATCACCGCACATAACACTCAAACCTTGTCAGCAACCTCCCAATCTCCCGGCTGTGAAAGCGAATCAGTGGTGGTGAAACATACCGTCTTATCTCCCAAACATTCTCTGCACTCTCCCTCCCCAACCTCTTCTCCGCACTCTTCTCCGCTCTCCTCCGAATCCACGCCTCATACCTCTCCTCCGCACTCATCCCCTTCAATGTCAAACAAAACTTGAAATCGTCCAGCTTATGCTTACAGTCTTGCAACCCCCCGTATCGGTAAACTGCCCTAAGCTGCGGGCCGAGCGCAAAGCACTGCGCCCACTTGTCAAACATGTCTGTGCACGACGGCATCTCAGACAGCGGCGTCGACGCTTTGTGGTATGCGACGTCTTCCGTGACGAACTGCGAGTATTTGGACGGTGATCCGGACATGGCGTTGGCGTATGTATATGTGTGTGTGGTAGAGAAGGGAGGTGAGCGGAATGGGTGGTGTGGGAAAGAGAGGTGGGAGCGAGACCGTGGGGCAAAACGAGTCTCGCGTTTAGGCAAAATCGAGTTCGCGTCGAGTTGCGTGCAGAACGTGCCCCGATTTGCGATGGGATCGGCACAACTTTCGATCTGCACGCCACACACGATAGCAAGCACATCAATGAACCAACAAATCTATGATTACAAGCCAGGACCTGAATGGGAACGCCTGACAACAGAAAAGAACAGTGGGAAAGTGCGATGAGTGACAATAGAGGGGTAAAAGAAGAGATACAAGTACATCATCTCAGTGGGCTTGAACAGCCGTCGGCTGAGACGAACAGATAGTAATGGGAACTAGACTGGAAGTAAAAAGTGCGAAGCGAAACCTCTGAATACGACCTCGTCGATGCATAGCTGGTGACCACGGTCAATGCAAAGGTAGGACGGGAGGACAGGATCCACTGCGGCACGTGAGGCGTGCAGCTTAGACGGAGGATGACTCTGTAGAGGGCGTCTCTGTCGCCGTGTCCGGTGCGCCTGCGCCCGTCTCAGTTGAGAGATTGCTTGGGCGACCGCTGTCTCTGCGGCCACCACCTCGAGAACCACGAGGACGGCCTCTGCCGCGTCCGCGTGCCGCAGTGACTTTGGCAGCAGCGCCCGGGATCGTAGCGTGGTTCGAGACGGGGCTCATGGCGGCGTCAAGCAAAAGCTGAGCTTCCGAGAGCGAGCTCGAGTGCGTCGTGTCCTGACCGTTGCTGGCAGCGGTAGGCGAGTTAGCGAAACCACCAAGCACTGCAGCAGCCGCCTCCATGGCCTCGTTCGAGTCATTGCTGACCATTCCTGGCGAGAAACTGGCATGGTTGCTGGCAGCAAGGAGCGCAGCGGTACCGTCCTGTGCCGACATAGGGTATGAAGCGAAGCTCGATGAGCCTGACCAAGGCATGCTGGCAGCAGGGCCACCCTGATGCGCATCTGCGGTTGCGCCATTCATTTGGTCAGCATAGTAAGGGTTGAATTGTGCCTGCAGCGCTGCTTGTGCCAACGTCATAGCTGCCTCGGCATCGCTAGCGGAGCGGTTCACGCGGTTGACGACACCAGCAGCGTTGCCCATGTTGGCCTTCTTGGCTGTCGAGTTCTTGCGTCCCCGACCGGGCGCAGCGCGTTTGGTGCCCTTGGCGACCTGAGCTGAGGTCTCAGGTGGAGTGACAGATTCAGCGGGCTCGGATCCTGAACCAGACTCGGCCTCAGAGTCTTCGTCCTCGTCGTCGCCCTCATCCTCGCTGTCTTCCTCATCATCCTCGTCCTCGTCCTCGTCTTCATCATCGTCGTCGTTGGCACCAGAGGGGTCGTCCTTGTTGGCCGATTTCCTGCCCTTGCCACGACCCTTGCCACGACTCTTTGGCTTGACGTAGCCGGGCTGATGGCAGCGCGAATGGCGGTTGAGCGTGGTGCGACGCGTAAACATCTTGCCGCACTTGGGAAAATCGCAAACATAAGGGCGTCGACCGGTGTGGGTTCGTCGGTGACGAGCGAGCGAACTGCTGTCCGAAAAGCTCTTATCGCAGCCTTCAAATTCGCACTTGTGCGGACGCTCGCCCGAGTGGACACGCGAGTGCACGGTCAGAGCAGATCGTTGAATGAAGCTCTTGCCGCAACCAGGGTAGTCGCAAGGGTAAGGACGTTCGCCAGTGTGGATACGTCGGTGACGGGCCAGATCAGATCTGCGACTGAACGACTTGCCGCAAGTCTCGCACTCGTGGAGCTTGGGACCTCCTGCATCGCTTTCAGTCTTGCCCTTGGTACCACCTGGCGAAGTGGGCGAAGTGGCAGCAGCAATACCGGGTGGCGATACGGCGGCGGCAGCAACAGACGCGGATGCTTTCTCGATTGGCTCAGCAGAAGTGACGGCCTGTGGCGCGGCAGCAGCAGCAGGCGCCATGGCACCAGCTACTTGAGCGGCCAGAGAGACGAGAGGGTTGGTGGAGAAGGCAGTTGCCGGCATGCCGGTGGCACTGTAGTCCGGGTAGCCGTACTGCGAGAACGCGGGGCCAGCATAATTGGAGGGTGCTTCGGAAGCGGCGAGCGCTGCCGAGACAACGCTGTCGAGTGCAGTGGGCCCATTTACCGTTGGCACGCTTGTCGCTGACTCTTCGACTTCCTGCTTTACTGTGCTCTTCTTGCGACCTCGGCCGCGGGCCTTTTTGGGTGGAGGCTGCGATTCGGCTTCCTGGGTATCTGGCTCAGCCTTTACTTGGACTTTGGTGTCTTCGTCTGCTGCAGTTGTGGCAGTAGCGGAAGGCTGCACAGTCGCGGTAGCCTGACCGTAGGGAGATGCCCCCTCCATGGATCCATCTACGCCTCGATACGGGCGTGCAAAGCCAAGGTTGGGCGACTGAGTAAAGCCTAGACCGGACGAGCTTGAGCGGTAGGCAGCCGAGTACGGAGGAATGCCATAGGTCGGCATGCCCTGCTGGTAGAAGGCGCTTGGAGACGGAAAACGGTTCTCGTTGGAGCGATCAGATTGCTTGCTGGCTTCGTTGGCGGCGGCAGCAGCGTGGAGGAGCGCGACGACGCTGTCGGCATTGCTCGTGTCTCCGTAGTGAAGCGAGGGATCGCCGGTGGGATGTGTGGGCGCTCCGAGGCTGGACTCGAGTTCCAACGTGGCGTAGTCGCGAGCTGCCGAGGATGCAAAAGGCGACGAGCGTGCGTCAGTGTACCATGGGGAACCATCGCGTCCAGTGTAAGAACCTGATTGTCTCCAGGCGGATGATGGAGGTGTGGCTCGATATCCATCGCGAAGCGGGTCGCGTTTGGGGCTGTTGACATAGGCTTCGCCGATGCGCGGCGAACTGGCGCTCAATGGTTCACCAGCAGAAGTCCTGCGCGTAGCAGCATCTGCGGAAGCGAAAGAGTGGTGAAGGGGGGAGAGCATGTTGTCAGTATTGAGAAGGGAGTTGGTGAAGCTGATAAGCTCCGGTGAGGCTGCCATGATTACCCTTGTTCCATGCAAGGGATGGGGAATCTGGGGAAGGTGGCGATGCGAGCAGAACAGAAGACGAGTGCAGGTCGAGGCTGGAGGCGAAGGAATGCAAGTCGCGATCGCTGCGGTGAAGGATGGCAAATTTTGCGGGAAAGAAGCCTAGAGCGGCGAAGGAGAATCGGATAGAGACGAAGCAAGACCAGTGTGGCTGGCAAGTAGCGGGAGAAGCGTTCCACAGGCTAGCGAGAACGAATATGGATGAATTCGTCGCTGAAGATGATGTCGCGATCACGGCGCCGCGTCGATCCTGCTGCCCTTTTGTCGCGATTCCCAGGTTATTGAGTTGCGATGACAACGGATGCGTGTATGGGGGATGTCGTGTGTCGTCGACCAAATGGGTGCAGAGAACGAAGTCCACAGAGGGAGAATAGAAAGCGAAGGGAGAGGGTGGATGAAGGATGGGGAGTAGATGCGTTGATAGGAAGGATGGAAGGGAGAGAAGATGTGCTCAGGGCGGGGTGGTCGGTGCGAGAGAGAAATGGGAGTGGGAGAGAGAGAGGGTGGAGTAACCAACTGGCGGGCCCAAACAAACCACCGCAACGAGCAGACCGGCAGACAGGCGAATGGCCAGCTAGCTGACTGACAGACGGACTGGCGGACTGACGGGACTGACTGACGGGACTGGCTGGTTGAGCCCTGTAGGCAGGGGGGCGGGAAAAAGAGAGGGGACAGAGTGCGGTGCACAATAGACGAACAACGGCAACAGCGGCAGTGCAGCAGACGGGATGGGAGAGAAGAAACTGAACTGAGCTCTGAGAAGCAGCGAAAAGCAGCGAAGCGAAGCGCAGCACACCGCGCTATCTGTCGCCGTGGCCGTTTGTCGGAGCTGCAGGTTTTGCAGACGTCGACGACGATGACGGACGGAAAGAGAGAAGGGGGGACGGCGCCTCGTGCTGCTTCCTCTGCTTTTCCGCCCTGTCTGTTGCTGCACGCGGCGGTGCCCGGAAAAGGGACCCGCAGAACACTACAACTCTTTAGAAGCTAAACTTGAAGCTGAAGGCGGCGGACGGGAAATTGCATGCTAATGAGCACGCGGATTCGCAACAGCACACTGTGGAAGACGTGCGGTGCAGTGCGATGCAATGCAGTGCAGTGGGAGTGAAAGCTGAGAAGCAACGTTGCAGACACGGAGGCTTGCAAGTCGAAAGCCAAACGTCACAGGTGTGGTGAATAGAACAGCTGCAATCCAAGGGGTCACTGTGCAGCATCTAGCAGCCACGGGCATCAGAGCAGAGGACGACACCAGAAACCAGACGGAGACTGCCGTGCCGTTGCGCGCTGAGCCACGCTGAGCCACAAAGCCTCTGAACCCACTTCTGGTTCGAGAGATACCGGACGGACGCGAAATTAGAAAAAAAAAAAAAAAAAAATCTCGCAGACAGTCCAGTACATTGAGCCAAGGCCCACTTTCCAGAGCCAAGCCAAGAGAGCGCAGAGTGCAGAGTGCAGAGCCACTGAGCCTAAGTGAAATCCAAATCCAAAAGCAGGGCTAGATCGCTTCGGTCTCTGTCTGAGTCGCTCGCTCGCTCGCTTTCATGCCAGAGCGGGACAAAGTTGGAGACGACCTTCTTAGGCGAAGCCGCGGCGTGCGTTGCAACAGTGCAGCAGCAAGGCGTGAAAGGAACAGGCACTCTGGCGTCACAGGTGGGCTTCTTCTGCAGCAGCGAGCGGCGGCGACGGCAACCAGATAGCGTCGAACAAGGCAAGCGGAGCCAGGTGGGAAACCCATAGCAACCAGAGACCAACTGCAAGCCACGCTTCTGTCTCTGTTTCTGTCTTTGAGAAGCTTGTGGATGGATGTGGGTGGCTCCAATGAACCGAGGACAAACAAGTCGTGGTGCATGCATCGATGTGCTGCGCAAGGGTCCTATGCGGACGGAACATTGCGATGTGCGATGCAGTATCCGGAGACAAGTTGCAGACAGCATAGTCGCGGAGTAGGCTCCTTGAGATCCGACGCTGCAGAGAACGCGAGACCAAGCAATGGCCGGACAATGCAGCAACGCTCCCGCCACCGCTCTCGAACGGGCAACACAGCTGTTCGGAAAGCAGGATCAACCCGACATGCGGCGAAACTCGCCCATGACACCTGCAGCTGCTTGACACCTCGCAAGGTCGACGGTGAGCGCAGATTTGGCAGTATATGCGACCTGTAGCCCGGGAGCCTCACAGCGTCAAGCTCTGTCAATTGTTAAAGGCAGTCGCCAAGGTTCGATCGGAGTTGTTGACAGCGAGACTCCATGTCTGCAGGCAGCTTGATGTCAGCTGCTGGCCAGAGGCAGGTATCCGAAACAGAACGGAAGGAGTCTCGACACGCAACAAGGCGGCCGTCTCGTGCCGCGCACATCAAAGAACGACACAGGTGCAAGCTACCGTCTGCAGCGTATCGGCCCTGCATGTCACGAAGCTTGACACAAGAGCGCTCCGTCATCGAGGAAACGCACATGGGCGACTGACTCGATCAATTGTCAGCCCTGACGTTACACCACACCAGCACCCTCGAGGTCAGGCGGTCCACGATCCGAGCCTGCCACGATAAATCATCCCGAGGCCAATCAGATTCGTGGCCGCCGACTCCGTTCACTGGAGTAGCGAGCGGCTTAAACGAAGGACGAGCAAGCTCTAGATAGAACGCGGAAGAGCTGAGGACAAGAAGGAAGACAAAAGCAGAGGTGCCTTGGAGCGTTTGGTCTTCACTGTCCGGGGACTGGTTGCTGCGCCGTCGAGACTATCTCGACAGTGCAAAACCGGTAGCCGGCGGTCGCAAGTACCCTACGGGCTGAGCCCTGCCGGCGATAGCTACCGTCGTTCAGGCTGCCTAACCACGATTCGGTGTCGCTTAGACTCTTGTGATCGTGTCTTGGACCAGCAAGGCATGAGACAGCGAAGTGAAGAGGAAGCGGCTGGGCCGAGTAACAGAGAGCAACAGCAACAGCAACAAACGATGATCGGCAGCACGTCGCTAGCTCCTGCTATTCCAGCCAACGAGAAATCAGGCTTGAGAAGCCAAAGTATCCTTTCGAGGGCTCTTTGGTAAAGAGCGCTCCGTTGACTGGATCAACACGTCGGAAATGTCGGCAAGGGGTGGGAACGAATGGCGTCTTTTGGTGGTGGCGACGGTGAAGGTAGTCGATAGGAACAAGGGCGAATAGCAGCTCACAGGAGAGAAAGAAGGGAAAAGTACTCACTTTTGGTGTCGATTGGCTGCAGTTGGTGCATGCGCTTGAGGCCACTCGGAGAGTCGGCAATTGGCCTTGCAGCAGAGGTGGGGTCGTCATGATCGAGGTTAGCTCGAGTGGCTGAACCTGTGCGGCTAAGTGGTGGGCGATCGGACGGTTGAGCTTCGTTGTGTGCAGGCCTGCGCGGCTCACGCGCAGACGATGTGCTGGATTCGTCACTGTTGCTACTTGGAGATGGTGAGCGAGAGCCGGGTGTTGGCGAGGTTGGTCGAGAGGAAGAAGTGGGGTAGCTGCTTGCTTTCAGCGCGGCTGTAGCATCACGGCTGAGCGAGCTGATCCTGGGGCTTCCAAGATGGGCATAGCGAGCCGATGCATCTCGGTACGGCGACAGAGTGCCTGGGAGGTGCTGGGCAAAGTAAGGTCGAGGTGATCCGGTGGGAGAGCTGGTGCTGTAGATGGCAGCGGCACCCAGTTTGGGTGAAGGGTAAGAGTGAGAGCTCGACGAGTTGGGCATAAGTGGTGGTGCTCTGCTCATTTTTACTGCGGATCCAGGATGGCGACTGGAGGCGCTTGGACAAGAGAATGGCACAGTAGGTAAGAGACAGAGGACGCAGCCGGAAGTGCAGCAGGAATAGCTTGAGCAAGATGCGAAGTGCTCCGGGCAAAGTCGCAATCGGAACGATCAAGCGGAGTGGGTGGAGAGCTGGTCGTTCACAGGCTGGGCATATTGATTAGGATACTGTCGAGTGGATGAAGTCGTCCGAGGAGCGGCAAGGAGCATAAAAAAAGGGGGTTCTTAGTCGAAAGGATGACCGGCAATGCACAGCTGCTTTTCGATTACAGTCGACACCGTTCGTAGCCGGAAAGCGACGCAGATCGGAGCTGAACGTCGCAAGAGCTGGTGGTCTGGAGAGTGCGCCGAGGATGGTGAGATGGTGGATGTGATGAAGGAGGCCACGGGAGCGGATGTGGTTTGGATGACAAGGTCAAGGGTGGCAAGAGGAGGCTCTCCAAGTCTTTTGGCTGAGCCCTCTTTCTCACCGCATCGAGAGGGTTGACCGAAACAGGCACGTTGACTGGGCTCGAGCCTCAATTTTTTGGACCTCGTCGGTTGCGATCTTTGCATTTTTTCGTAGGTTGGTCAGCGATAATGCTGAAAAAAAAAAAAAAGTCCGAATTTTGGAGAGTTGGACAGGGCCCGGGCCATGCCGCTCGAGCCAGGCAACAGGGGTTGCTGAAAAGTTCATTACTTGCCAAGTGCCTCGTCCTGCATTGCCGCGCTTGAGCCATGCCAATCCAGGGGTCCAATTTTTTTTTTCTTTCCTCTCCCTTTTCGAACTCCTTGGTCTCGAATCTGAACCGGCTTTGGCTTGGCTCTCTGTCTCTCACAGGCAGCGGCGTTCGACCACCTCTTGCCAAATTCTGTGAAAATTTCAGCCTTTTCTCGAAATCTTTGAATTTCTATTTTTTTTTTTTTTTTTTTTTTTTCCTCCCTGGCGTCTAAGCTGTGCGTTCGATGTGCATGCATGCAACTTGGCCCATGCTGCGCGCACAGTCCAGTTGGACCTTCGTTTGAGAAAAAGCGAATTTAAGGGTGTGAGACCACACAAGTTGACATTGATAAACTTGGTTTGATGTAAGATTACCATTTCGGTACCGAGTCATTTATCAATGCAAAGGAAGAAGGGCGTGAGGAAGAAGCAGAGCAACTGTCAGTCGGAGGATTGTGCAGTTTGCAGAAAGCTCAATTTTGCACCCACTTCTTGCCGCCAGCTCCTCAATGAGTCTGCCACGAAGTGTCGAAGCAACATCAGTTCAAGCCTGCAGTGATTACGCTGCTTCAGCCACACCACCACCCACCCCACACACTTGGCTGATATCGATACGATACCCTTCGGTTCGACTGCTATCGCTGCCGTCTGGACACATCCGTACTCGTCGTCATTTGCGCAACTGCAGTTTAT
This sequence comes from Ustilago lituana, assembly GCA_928869825.1. Classification (NCBI taxonomy): domain Eukaryota; kingdom Fungi; phylum Basidiomycota; class Ustilaginomycetes; order Ustilaginales; family Ustilaginaceae; genus Ustilago; species Ustilago lituana. The sequence continues at coordinate 88,840 of CAKMYA010000035.1, forward strand.
GCTAGCTGCGACCCGGTCGATCCTGCCACCTCTCACCACACACACTACGGCAGCGCTACGTCTCTCGCTTCTTCGACAACGACCTGTCTTGACACCTTTGGTAGCTACAAGCTATCCGTTGCGCACCATGTCAAACGTCGTTCCTGGTGTCACCCCGGACGCTCCGGCTCCTTCGGCCGTCTTGAACCGCCCTGGCGTCAAGCGCGATGCCCACCCATTCTCGCGTGGCCAGCTTGAGGGTCTCATGACCAAGCGATTCTTCTACATCCAGGCCTTCGAGATCTACGGCGGTGTCGGTGGTCTCTACGACTACGGTCCGACCGGTGCTGCTCTCCAGGCCAACATCATCAACCAGTGGCGAAACCACTTTATCATTGAGGAGGAGATGCTCGAGCTCGATACCACCATCATGACCCTGGCCGATGTGCTCAAGACCTCGGGTCACGTCGACAAGTTTGCCGACTGGATGTGCAAAGACACCAAGAACGGCGAGATCTTCCGTGCCGACCATCTCGTCGAGGGCGTGCTAGAAGCTCGTCTCGAAGGTAACAAGCAGGCTCGTGCCAAGGAGGCTGGTGAGACCGTCGCCGTGCCCGCCGAGGTTGCTGGTGGCGATGACAAGAAGAGCAAGAAGAAGAAGGTCAAGTCGACCGCAGTCAAGCTCGACGATGCTCTTGTCGAGGAATACACTTCCACCCTTGCTCAGATTGACAACTTTGACGGCAAGCAGCTCGGCGAACTCATCCGAAAGTACGACATCCGATCGCCCGAGTCCGGAAACGAGGTCTCTGAGCCTATCGAGTTCAACCTCATGTTCGAGTCGTCCATCGGCCCCACTGGCCAAGTCAAGGGCTACCTTCGACCCGAGACTGCTCAGGGCCACTTTGTTAATTTCCAGCGTCTGCTCGAGTTCAACAACGGCCGTGTGCCCTTTGCCAGTGCACAGATCGGCAAGTCGTTCCGAAACGAGATCAGCCCACGAGCCGGGTTGTTGCGAGTGCGTGAGTTCACCATGGCCGAGATCGAGCACTTTGTTGACCCAGAGGACAAGAGCCACGAGCGCTTCGACGAGGTCAAGAACATCAAGGTGCCGCTTCTTGCCAAGGACGTGCAGGAGTCTGGCAAGACCGACATCACCATCAAGACCATCGGCGAGGCTGTTTCGTCTGGTATCATTGACAACGAGACGCTCGGCTACTTTATCGGCCGCATCTACCTCTTCCTTGTCAAGATTGGCATTGACGCTACACGATTGCGGTTCCGACAGCACATGAGCAACGAAATGGCTCACTACGCCAGCGATTGCTGGGATGCCGAGATCCACACCTCGTACGGCTGGATCGAGTGTGTCGGATGCGCCGACCGAAGCGCCTACGACTTGACAGTGCACAGCAAGAGGACCAAGAGGGACCTCGTGGTGCAAAAAGCGCACAAGGAACCCAAGGTGTACGACAAGCTCGTGCCCACCATTGTCAAGAAGAACATCGGTCCCAAGTTCAAGAAGGACGCCAAGCTGGTCGAGGAGGCCATCCTCGAGATGGACCAGAAGAAGCTCGCCGAGCTCCAGTCGCAGCTCAAGAACGGATCGGCACCTCTCACCATCTGCACGGGCCAGACGTTCGAGTTGACCACCGACGTTGTCACGGTTGAGATGAAGACGATCCGCGAGACGGTGCGCGAGTTCACGCCCAACGTCATCGAGCCCTCGTTCGGTATCGGCCGTATCTTTTACTCGTTGCTCGAGCACAGTTTCTGGACTCGTGCAGAGGATCAGGACCGTGGTGTGCTCAGCTTGCCGCCTCTGGTTGCTCCCATCAAGGCGCTCATCGTGCCCATCAGCTCGAACGAGAAGCTGGCACCGCTGGTCAAGCAAGTGAGCCGAAAGCTGCGATCGGCCGGTGTTGCATCGAGGGTGGATGACTCGAACGCCAGTATCGGCAGGCGATACGCACGAAACGACGAGCTCGGAACTCCGTTTGCCTGCACGCTCGACTTTGCCAGTTTGAGCAAGGGTACCATGACGCTGCGAGAGCGAGACTCGACTGCGCAGCGCATCGGCCCTATCGACCAGGTGATCGAGGTGATCCGTCAGCTGTGCGATGGCAGCCTCGACTGGGAGGGCGCATGCAAGGTGCTCCCCGAGTATTCTGGTCAGCAGGACGTCGACGCCTAGATGGCCTGTCGTTCGAACTTGGAACGCATTTCTTCAAAAGCCCACTTGGCATCCTGTAGCGTAGCATACACGCAATACGGCTTGGATCGTGAGCCATTACGCATAACGACTCGCTCATATTGTTTACGTTGCCTATGAATCAGAGTATACGACTAAGGGCTGGGTCTTCAGCCTCATGAAACGAACTGCGCTGTGAAGATGCTTCTGGGTAGGTGTCACTGCATGTGAGAGAAGGCGTCCTCCGGGTTGAAGTGATAGGCAGCAGCAAGCTCTTCTTCGCCTTGAGCGCCTTGAGCGCCTAGAACTAATCGGGCATCCGGGATTGATCCAGACTTGCACATGGTTGTACCGTTAACGATCCACATCTGCGGATCGTCGGATTGGCACCATGTGCAACTGTACAGACAAGCAAGGCCGAACCTCACCCTCAACCTCCGAAACAAGTCTCATGCAAATCTTGACAACGCCGCCAATGCAGTATGAGCAAGGGCCAGCACTGAACTGTAGCCTCGCACAAGCAAAGCACGATCTGTCTCAATAGAGTCTACCAGGCCAAACCGCATCATCCATCGGGTCGACGTCGATGCTGTGGAAATCGAAAGAAATCGTTGACCCTGCGTGATTTTTGATTTTTTTTTATTTTTTTTATTTTTTTTCTTTTCTGAAATTCGTTGGGTTAGCCCCGTCTCTTAGCTCCGAATGTCCGTGCTTTCCTTGACTGCTCTGCTGCCCTGACATCGCGCGTGCACTGGCGCTCGGCTCGAATTTTGGTGTTGGTTGATCTTTCGCTTTCCGTTACAGAAAAGTGACAGGCAGCACAGCACAGCACAACACATTGGCCATCATCGACGGGAAAGAAACCTCGAGAAAGTCTCAACAGCATTTGAGACTGGCACGCTGTTGCTGATGGACCGTGCCTCAACTGGCCCTCTCCTCATGCTGCTATTCCAGCGGGGCGCGGCCAACGAGCCGACTTTGGAAGAGCACTCACCCTAAGTGCCAGCTCCGAGAAGCCCTTTTGTATGGGCTCAGGTTATCGCCATGGCTCCCAGAAGAGAATGTATATATACTGAGCAGCTGTGAAGAGTTGTTGTTCTGCTTCCTCCCAGATCAACCTTTCTTCATTGCCTCTGGCACAGTCCTCATGTCTTCGTTGCTGCGAAAGTTCTCTAACCTGTCGACCAAGTCCAAGTCCTCCTCCGCCTCCTCGAACAACAGCACTCCTGTCAAGATGTCCAAGATCGCTGTCATCGTCTTCTGTAAGTCTACACCTCTCCCCCTACTTACTCCCGCTTTGTAGCGAATCATCCAAGTGTAATCGCATACTGACTCGGATTCCTTTCCTGTCCTCTCGACCGTTTGTTGCACACAGCCATGTACGGCCATGTCGCCAAGCTCGCCGAGCACGTCGTCGAGGGTGCCAAGTCCACCGGTGCCACCGTTGACGTCTACCAGATCGAAGAGACCCTCTCCGAGGACGTCCTTGCCAAGATGCACGCCAACAAGGAGCCCATCGCCAAGTTCCCCGTAATCACCCCCGACGCCATGAAGGAATACGATGGTTTCATCTTCGGCTTCCCCACCCGCTACGGCCGCGCCCCAGCCCAGGTCTCGGCCTTCTTCGACCGCACCGGTGGCCTCTGGGCCTCCGGCGCACTCATCGGCAAGTTCGCCTCCACCTTCACCTCCACCGCTTCCCAACACGGCGGTCTCGAAACCACCCACCTCACCACACTCCCATTCTTCATCCACCACGGCATGAACTACGTCCCTATCGGCTACAAGAAGTTTGCCGAGCAGACTGACCTCAACGAGATCGTCGGCGCTAGCGCCTACGGTGCCGGTACCGTCGCTGCCGGTGACGGTAGCAGGCAGCCTGTGAATGGCGATTACGTCGTCGCCAAGAGCCAGGGCGAGCACTTTGCCCAGATCGTCAACACCTACGTCAAGGGCAAGACTGTCGCCTAAACATTTTTTTTTGTACTTGTATAAATCTCCGCACTCCGTTCAACGATCAGTGACGAGCGAAGCTGGTGGAATAATGACTTTTTCGATACCACAGACAGATTGTCCAAAGGACAAACAGGCAGTGAAGTGAGTGAAGATAAGATTACGATCGAAGTTGCCTTTTACACCGCAGCAAAAGAGTGTTTGTGAGAATAAGTAAAGAGTGTGGTTCGGGAAAGACGTGATAGTGAGGGTATCAAGAGGGCAAACGTCTAAAAGCTAGGTGTGTGGGATTTTGTGTAAAGGTGCTGTCATTGTGCCGTGCTGTGCTGTGCTGTGCTGTGCTATGCTGTGTAGGGCGGGGACGGTGGGGCTGGCTTAGGGCGTCCAGATTTTGACACTGAGATCGACACTGCTCGTCGCGACCACATTTACCGTCCTTGCTTCTGGCTGCTTCGGCTGTCCATTCACCCCGTTCACTGCAGCATCTCCATCCTGCGCGGGCGGGATCGGAGCCTCGATCTTCGCCTTCCCCCAAGCAATGCTCGTGCAGAAATGCTGGTGCGCCTCGATCGTCTTTGTACACCTTCCTGTCTTCAAGTCCCAGATGCGCATCGTCTTATCGTCCGAGACCGAAAGCAGGTATTTGCCGTTCGGGGAGAATGCCAAGCCCCGGACCCAGTTGTCGTGCCCGACGAGGGTCTTGAGACACTGTCCTGCGCTGTCCCATATCCTGATCGTCTTGTCTCGCGATGCAGAGGCGACAAACTGGCCTGGTGCGGTGGCCGAGGCGTCTTTTGGTGCTGTCAAACCGACCAGCTCGCGGATTGCAGCATAGGATGCTACTGGAGCGAAGATGGCTGCTTCCACAACGTGCTCGTGGCCCCTGAGCTCGACTTTGGTTTCGCCGGTAGACAACTCCCATATCCTTGCAGTTTGGTCGGTGGAACAGCTGACCAACCACCTGCCATCCTCGGACGGTATCGCCGACCGCACCCACTCGGCGTGTCCGTGCAGCGTCCGTGTGCAGAAGCCCGTGGAAAACTCCCAGATCTTGATCGTCTTGTCCCTGCTCGCCGAGACAATAAAGTCGTCCCCTGGCAGGAAGCGCACGGACGACACGCTGTGGTCGTGGCCGTGCAGCGTCTTTGTATTGCGGTAGTCGTTGTTGGCGTCCCAAACCTTGATCGAGAGATCCGAGGAGCACGATACAACGAAGTTGCCCTTGCTGTCAAAGTCGACATCCTGCACGGCTTTCGTGTGCCCCTTCAGCGTCCGTTCGAAATCGCCCGTCTCCCAGTCCCACAATTTGACTGTCGTGTCTTCCGACGCCGATGCGACTTGACTGAACACGGGATGGAAGGCGACTTTGGTGACCGGCATTCGATGTCCCAGCATGGTATGGCGAGCCGAAGCACGTGGCACCCAGTCATTGAGAGATGCGGAACGTTTGGCAGAGGGCGCAGCTGCGAGCTCTTCTTGAAGCTGTGCCAGACGCGATTCCATCTCCATGATCTTTTTCTGCAGACGAATGACACTGGTCCACTTTTTCTCGAGCAAACCGGCATATTTGGCCTTGGGATCGGGGACAAAGCCGTCTTGGCCAGCTTCGCGCATGAGGGTTTGGTAGGACTCGTTGAGACCATTGGTTTTAAAGTAGTCGAGGATGGATTTGTGCAGCTCATCCTTTTGCCTCTCCGAGAGGATGCTGGTGCTGTTGATGGAACTCATTGTGCGAGCTGGGTGTCGTAGCAGTAAGCCGCAGTGGGTGCTATGATCGGGCTCCGATGATCCTGGCAGGCCCAACGTCCCTGAGCTGCCCTACTTGACCAGTATGCCCCAGCTACTACGCCTTGGCGGCCGACCAAGCCGAGCTATTCCGTAATGCGAGCGAAAAGGGCAGCTGGAGAGCCCAAAGCGTCACTCCAATGGCTGCTGCAGTAGATTTCAGTGAACAGCAGTGATGCGAGTTTCGAAGAATACTGTTGCTCGTTCGAAGTGATTGGAGCGTGCGAGTGTAGCTGTGGGGATGCTCAGATGAGCAAGTTCATCCTTGCCGTGCTGCGTGGGCGTGGATATAGCCAAATGCTCCGCGACAATGGGTATGAGACCGCCAGCAGATACCTTTGGTTGGATAGATTGCGGATAGAAGTGGTGGTGTTTCCGCAGCTATATGCGGATGCAAGGGTCCGAAGAGTGCGGATAGAAAGATGGTCCTGGCGGATGGTTACAGCAGCAGCAGCAGCAGCAGCAACAGCTGTCTTGCGTGTTGGAAATGGCCGTGCAGGTCCACGGGCTCCACTCCCCATTCCGGCCGAATCCATAAATAGCGATTCAGTCATAAGTCTTGAATATCGCTCTAACATCTTTCGCGCGAAAAAAATCTCCGGCTGTGAAATTGGCTCGAATTTGCGGGGACGAGGTCGAGTAACCGGTCTTTTGCTTCTAGAGAGCGTTTGCCAAGCTCAGCCAACAGCAGCCAATTTGAGGCGTGAAACTCAGTCTCGCCAGCCAGCCAGCTAGCTCGCTCGCTCGCTCGCTTTAGGCTAGTTCAGCGACCGCCCAGAGTGGTGTGACTGGCTGACTTGCCCATCCACTCGCTCGCTTGCCAACCCTCTCTTTCGTCAACCTGCTGGGGTATCCGAATCAGCCCCACACTTTGGATCCAACGCTTTTGCACCTCCGTTTCTCCAAATCGACCACCCATCTTCCCATCACCATCGTTATCCTTTGACAACGCCTCATCATATTCCAGCCTCATCCTCCATCCGCATCGACAACCACATTCAGTACCCTTCTGATCGCTGCATCCAGCACTATCATTGACGGATATCCAGCAGGCTAAAAGCTGGACCAGACTTCTCGCTGAAATCTCCATCTCTCCTCTTTTCGATCGTCCTTCTATCTAATTGATGCCTTCGCCACCGAAGCCCTGGGAACGTGCAGGCGCAGGTGGAGGTGCAGGTACAGGCGCCGACCTTTCGTCCGCAAACATGTCGTCTACCACAGCTCCCTCGACAGCGTCGTCGTCGGCGCTCACAACCACTTCATCTGCTCCAGCATTACCTGAGCGCCCATCCACATTGAGTTCGGGCGCTGCTGGCACAGGTGCATACGGCACATCTGCGTACAACTCTCCCTACCGAAGCACCGTCGGCGGCCTTGGATCCACGTACGGCGGCATGGGCTCTACGTACGGCACTTCGTATAGCTCGCCGTACTCGCGCTACGGTGGAATGGGAGGCATGGGCTACGGCGGCTACGGCGGATACGGCAGCTACGGTGGATACGGTGGATATGGCGGATACGGAGGCTACGGGATGGGTATGGGAATGGGAATGGGCATGGGCATGGGCGGCATGCCGGGCATGCCAGGGCAGCCAGGCGACGTTTCGTTGACGCAGCGCATGGAGGCAGGCACTCAAGCCACATTCGAGCTTATAAGCAGCATTGTGGGTGCGTTTGGCGGATTCGCACAGATGCTCGAGAGCACATTCATGGCAACACATAGCAGCTTCTTCGCTATGGTGGGTGTGGCTGATCAATTCGCACATCTTCGAAACTACCTCGGTCAAGTGCTCAGCATCTTTGCGCTTGCACGCTACCTCAAGAAGCTCGGATTGCGACTTGTGGGCAAGGCACCGGCGGTGGAGCTGGACGCGCGCGAGTTCAGAGAGTTTGCAGCTCACGGTGCCAGTGGACAGCCTGGCAAAGCGGCGCGTCCAAGCAAGCGACCGCTGATCGTCTTCTTCATGGCTGTCATTGGTCTTCCGTACTTGATGGGCAAACTGGTTCGCTTCATCACTGCCAAGCAAGAAGCTGAACGCCAACGCCTCGAACAACAAGGCCAGAACCCAGGTCAAGCAGGCATGCTCCCCGGCCAGCACGGTGGAGGAATGATCTCGGCCAACGAGGCAAACGGCGAAGCGATCGACCCCAGCAAGCTTACCTTTGTGCGTGCGCTCTATGCCTACCCTGCTGCTGATCCGTTGGAGCTCAGTCTGCAGCCGAATGACATTGTTGCGGTGCTCAGCAAGCACGATCCTCAGACAGGAGCAGAGAGCGCGTGGTGGCGGGGGCGAACGCGTGACGGACGCATTGGGTGGTTCCCAAGCACGTACGTCGAGTCGCTCGAGTCGGCCAAGGAGCGCGCAGCAAAGGCGTCGGCTTCATCCGCGACGAGCCCGACAAAGACATCAGAAGCACCAGAGAAGGTTGCGCCTGCCAAGCCTGCTACTGTCAAGGCGACATAACCAGAACCAGCGACGTCATTCACTTAGCCAAGCTTCTCTAGTCCGTTCTCATGAGTTGTACTTGTACCCTACCCGGTAGTTCCCATCCCTGTTTCTCGCGATACCAAAGGATGTCTTTCTTCGTTTGCAGCGATACCGTGAGATGGTATGGGTCTAGCTCTCTCGTTCGTCAATACATCGGCGAGGCCCGTGGTGTGAGGAAAGGGCACGTATTCGGATCTAAAGTCGATACCAGCAAACGCAAGTTTCTGTTGGAGTGATCTCCGCACAACCAGTCATCATTCGACGCAAACCCGAGTGACCGAGTGACAGTTGGCAAGCGACGCTCTTCTGGAATGTCATGTCGGATGGAAGGCGAGAATAGCATAGCCTGCCTTGTCTCTGCTGTGCTGTGGCTTTGCTGCTTCACGGGGCAGTTGACACGGTTTCTAATCACAATGGGGAAGGGCAGTCTGAGTCGCGTGAGGCTACTCCGCCTCAGAATCACGCTCAGTGACGTTTCATAGCGTCAAACGCTGCAGCAAATCGCATCAAATAGGGAAGGGTGCTTTTAGAGCCACTGCTGACTGCTTATTTATCGGGTGCACCGCAAAGTGGAAACCCTGCGCCAAAGCCAACTTTGAGTGTCCGCCTGTGATTATTCGGCTTCTATGGGGAAGTGTTACAGCTTTACGACACTCCATCCAGCACAGAACCCCATTTCGGCCTCCACCCGACGATCCTTGGCATTCTTTGTTCTGCTCAAGCGAAACCCTGTTCACTCAACCCTCATCTCAGAACCGGACTCTTTATGGGCAACAGGGTAGGAGCACTAGTCAGCCACAGCTAGGCAATCAACTAAACGCACGGCTACAACCCTTCGAGCATCCTCGTTCTCCGGCTGAAAGCCCAACGCTTTGATAGCATCGTTCACGTATCAACATCTGCTATGACTCGCTAATCACCCTACCAACGCCAACGGAGCGACGACGAGCGCAAGCTGTCCTCCAGCGCATCCAAAAGGCTGTCTCCACCCTCACTGAACGAATTGATAGGAGATCTGCGCTCGTAATGATAGTCAGTCGACATGCCACCAACACCACGAAGGCCCGACCGCACCCAAGCGGCCGGCCCCGCCAATCGCTCTCGCATATACAATCTCGCTGGCCATGCTCACTCCTCTGGCTCGCTGCTGCCTAGGTCCACCGACGTTCATGCCGCCTCCACCTCGACAGCCACCACTTCTGCCTCGCCTAGAGGCGCGGATGCTACCGACGCGCCTTACCTCTCCAATTTGGAGGCGCACTTTGGCAGAGTCACCCTTATCCCTCCTGACAACCTGTTAAGGAAACAGGCAAAGGAGAAGAAGCAAAAGATACGCCAGAGAAAGGCGCAAAATGCACAGGCTGCTGCTGCTGCATTGGCCGGAGTGACACAGACCGCTAGCTCCTCCAGTGTTGGGCGCAATGCCATGGCCTCCTCATCGAACCTCTTGGACTCGAGTCGTCGGTATCAGACCACTTTGGAAGATGCGCCTGTCAGCACTGGCCTGTTACTGTCCGCACCAGGGCAGCATCTCGGCATGCGGAGGGCGTACAGCGGCAATCAGACACCAACCTTGTCTTCGACATCCCATTTGCAGACACCACCTCCTTCCACTTCACAGACCGTCGTTGCACGCACGCGCAGACGAAGACCTTCTGCTGCAAGAGAAGACTCGAGCAGACCCGCTTCCAGAGCCAGCGGGCCAAGTCGTCCCTCCAGCGCACTCTCCTTTCATGACAACGATTCTTCACAGCTCGATGGCCCCAGTTCCATTCGGCCACAACAATCTAGTGACGATCGATCGCCTCGGTCTCGCACAGAAAGTGCGCCTGCATCCCAACGACGATCACACAATGCTTTTACGACGGCCCCAGATGACGTCGCGACAGGAAATCCAGCACGATCAGGAACAGAGCCTTCAAGGGCGTCTGTTCCACAAACGTCATTGCATCGTCAGAACGTGTGGAACGACATTACCGAAGCAGATCCGGATGACTTGCCACCGCCCTTCCCCGAAGGCGCTCGTCGACCGCCCACCCCTCCACTCCCGCCATCACATTCTGAGGCCGCCAACGACGCACAGCTCATTGGGCCTCAGCCACACGCTCGGATCCCTAGCAGCCCACCACCCCCCTTTGTCAGTGACGACGAAGACGAGCCTACACCTGCCGTTGCCACCTCAACAAGTCGCAGTCCTACTCGTCGTAGGTCCGATCCGTCCCTACCACCAGAGCAACCAATATCGGACTCTGCAGCAGAGGTTACGGGAGGTAGTCGTCCATCGAGTCGAGCATCGACACCTAGCTCAGCATCCATCAGCGACGCCGAGAGCATCGAGCTCACTGAAGAGCGTCGTGCATGGGAGGCCGACATTCAAAAGGGTCTCAGTTTCGAAGTTAGGCTCTTGCGTGAGCAACAACGTCGCGTTGCAAGGGAGCGTGCTGCGGCTCTGCGATCATCCTTCACTGAGCAGCAGAATATGACTCCAGGACCGACGCCTGCCGAAAGCCAGGTACAGTCCTACATCGTACAGCCTGCAGCGGAAAGCGGTGCGGATCACTCGGAGGAACCAGCGGCTGCAACAAAGGAAGACGCACTCACACCGGAGGCAGGGCCCAGTGAGAGCAGAGTCAGCCGAGGTTCGGAACGAGCAGGATCTGCAGAGCCTGCGTCTTCAGCGAGCGACGTCCTCCCAGCCGAACAAGGCGCAGGAAGACAAGCTATGCAGATTGAAAGCATTGCAGAACAGCGTTCCCAGCAGCCTTCTCAAGATGCACAGCCAGTCCAAGCAGAAGCAAGTGGCGAGCAACTTCATCCAGTGGCTGCTGCAGAGCCGGTTCGCAGTGAAGCCTCCATTACAACCCCAGCAGTCGCAGTCCTCGATGCGGAGCCGCAGATCGCACCATCTGCGGCTGATGCGGTGCATCCAGTACCGGTGCAAAGCGAGCAGGCTTCAAGCGAAAACCGTCCAGCGATCGAAGAAACAGCTGTGGCCGGCAGACTTGCGCTTACCAACGAACCACGTCTTGGCCTCCCTCCCATGTCTAGTACCTCGGCGATGTCTCCTCGCGCGGCTTCAGCTACGATCAGTAACGGTGCCGCTGCTCAACCTCGCCGCATCTCGGGTCACCGAAAGACCAACTCCGACACTCTCAATCGAGGATCGCGTCCAGCTATTCAACCCACTCAGGGCGCCTCGCGTCCTAGTGGCGGTGTCCGAGCACCACTTGGCAGCCTCTCTCATCGCCGCTTCGACCAAGGACTTGCTGTTCGAGGCCACGACAGCGATTCACACCTCCCTCTCAGTCGACGTCCTGAAGACACACTATACGTCATCTCTGCGCCTCCTCCCGCATCTTATTCCAGGTCCGCGAGCGAAAGCGAAGGACCTGTAGCAACAATCGATCGGACTGACGCCCGGACATCAGCAAAGGACAGCGATGCAGCAAGCGATGCGTCCAGCGAGCATGGCGCTGTGGTTGACGACGATGACGGCGCGGAATCCGACTCTTCGATCGAGCAATGGCTTGCTGAAGCTGCCGCCTTTGACGCCTTGCGTAAGAGGGAAGAGGAAGCGGCAGCAAGACTCCAGGCCCTGCGTGAGCCGCCCGTATCCGATAGTGACAACGAGGACGACGACCATGATGCTACCATGCCAGGCGCCTTCACTCAGAGGTCGCCACCTCATCGCAGGCAGCCCAGCGCAGCATGCAAAGTGCCAGATCCAACCAACCTTGCTCTCATGGATCAGGCCCTGCCCAAGGCCCCACCACCGCTGGTTCTCGGTCGCTCGCGCGGTGGCGCTGCCTACTCCGATTCATCCTCTGAGTCTACAGATACGGACGATGCGCTGGACCTGTATTCTTCCAGCGATGAGGATGATGAGCAGCATCGCGCATTCCATCTAGCATCGTCAGGTGAACTTCAATCGGCTCAGCAGACGAGCAACGATCCGTTCGTAGGCGCTCATAGGTCGGTTCATGCTCGCAACACTTCGTCTGCGCCCAATCTGACCGTTCTTGCTGATCCTGACACCGAGTCATCCAAGCAGCCAGCAGCCACTTGCAGGGTTGGTGTGGTGGATCAGGCTCGCGATGGATCAAGTCAACGCAACACAGCACCACCACTTCCACCAAAAGGGTCCCCTCAAGCCTCGCGTTCGGACTTGCCAAGTTACACCTTGAGCTCCAGAGCCAAGGGCAAACAGCCCGAAAGAGACCCTGGTTTATCCGCTTCGCAGCAACCAGGTGCTCGTGCAGGCCACTTTGAAGAGGACACGTCCAGCAGTCGCGATCTCTCCGACGTCGAAGAAGCCAGCTCCTCTTACAACCAAGCTGCATCAGGTCTGCCAACTTCTGCTCCTCTCGGCGACAGCCTGCTGTCCCACAGCAATACTGTCAGTTCCCTCACGAGGCCAGAGTTGAGCTTGCCTGGCGCGAACAACCCAGCACAGGTCGGTGTGAAGCGATCTTCCCTCGACCCGCTCCTGCAGCCTTTGTCTTACGGATCATACGGACGCACCGACCTTGGCAACCGTCTCAAAGGCCTGTTCGGACAACCGCTTGTCGTCGGGTCGGGAAGTCAGCCTGCCTCTGCCTTGCAAGCAAATGCTCCAAGTGTGCTGGCGACACAGTCTCAATCTGCCACTGCGGAAGCGCAAAGGTCACTGAGAGACTCTCGCCGCGCCTCCAGCCGAAGCACGAAAGAGGAAAGTGCTTCGGCCGCAGTTGACGTGCGACGCAGCTACGAAGCTGATCAAGTTGAAAAGCCGACTTCACCAGGGACCACGTCTCAGCGAGACACGACTGTTTCCGATACTCCTCGTCGCAATTCGACTCTGCAAAGACAGCCAAGTACGCACAGCCTGTCCCATGCCGCCCAATCCTCCGGTGCTGAGGTCGCGAAAGCGGCGGCGGTATCCTCCGTGCCGCCAGAGCAGAAGGCACGTGACGAAGCCCTCGCCCAGATCGCACAGCTTAGTTCTTCAACTCAGTCGAGGCAGGACTCTCTTGCTGCCTTGGAGCGGCTGCTAGCGAAGACAGGACGACCCACCTCTGCGCTGCCTCCAAGCACGATGAGTCGTGCAGAGCTCGGCGGGCGTCTCTTTCCGACTTCAGACGTCGCCACACCGGGGTCAAGGGCGAGTACAAACGCGGCACCCGCCACGAGCGATCAGGCAGTCCCAACGCCACCTGCAGCCAATCGTCTGTCTCGTCAAGGTGCGATCGTCCGAGGGCGCCCGGGTGCGGGGTCGCAAGGTCTGCCGCCGTCCCCACCCTCTGCGCTGTCCCGTGCGACCTCCACAGCTTCTCGTCCGGTCTCGTTTGTCAATCCGAGGTCTTCGGCCGCGCCGCTACCTCGTGGACGTCTGCCAGCGATCACGGACGCAACTCGACACTTCCCGCCATCAGCATCGAGTACGGGTCCCGGGGTCGCACCGTCGTGGTTGTCATACATCCCCTCGGAGGAGCGGGAACGGCTCCCAGAGCCCTTAGAGCCGCACAGAGTCAATCCTATGCCATCTCCATCTTTGAGGGCGCCGGGAAGCAGAGTGTCGGCCATGATCTCTCGGTTCGAAGCCCCTGCAGTGGCGACGCGGGTCCAACAGCCTAGTCGATCCCCGAGCTCGCCCACCAAGCCAGATGCACCCTTTGCAGACCATGTAGGGCCATCCGATTCGAACCGCAGCAACGCTATTAATGCAGCGGAGGGCGCTGAGCTTGTGGATGAGGAGAGTAATTCCGAGCCAGCTGTTTTCAGACGCTTCTCGCGCATCGAAGGGAGCAGCGGGGCTGTCGACGAGCGTATCACGCAGAGACGACCACCGCCGCCGCCTCCGACCCTGCCATCAGGGCGGCCCGACACAAACCCTCTCCGCCGCTCAGACAATTCAGATCGCACCACCAGCAACACATCAAGGTTGACGCAGTCAGCATCGGTGGAAGCACTAACTCGGCAGATCGAGGAAACAGCATCTATGTGGTCATCAGCGTCCCTGCACGGTCCTGTCGATCCGCCCGCGAATCGTCTATCGGTGCCTGCTGCGACTACCAACGCGTTGCCCCGCTCACCTCGTACGCAAGCAATGTATACACTCACCAGACGCGAACACGACTCAGGTTCCACAACACCGCCTCCGCAGCCGTCCAAGTCGCCGCCTATGACTCCAGAGCAGATTTTAGCCGGAGGAAGCCGGAACGGTCTCTCAGCATCGATTGCAGCTGCGCAGGCGGCAGCGTTTGCGCGTCGCGATGGACGAGATTCGCGTACGCATTCGGCGTCATCTAGCTTGGATGCGCAGCAGAATCATGAACCGGCTTGCTACGATTGGGCCCGCGGTGGCACAGAGGGAGGAGTGGGTGGAGCTTCAAGGTCTTCCAGCGGATCCGTATCGCGACCGCTGCCGACGTTGCCTCGTTCTGTTCGGTCGGTACAAGGACTAGGGATCGAGGGCGATGGAGAGCAACCGCCGCGCCGAGGACTGCCTGTCCCACCACCACTGCCGACGCGACCTCCTCGTGATCGCGACTGGACTCATCCTAGTGCAGAGCCGAGCAGCTCAGCGGCACAACAAACGGTTTCGCCCCCAGCACACACAACACTGTCAAGGGCTCTGCCCAATATACCCTCACCCAGCACGCGCTCTGACACACCTCCTTCGCGCTCTGCTTCCGTGTCTAGTGTCAACCCGCAAAACACCCACACTGACAACGTGTCCGCTTCGACACCCACAAACGGAGCCTTCACCCCACCCACTGCTACCCCCACCACTACCGCCACCGGTAACCCATCGTTGAACACGCACCCTCCTACTCCTCCCGCACAACCAGCGTCGGAACCCCTTGCTACCGGCACCGAACCCACCCCTCCCTCGCTCGGACTAACCGACTTCGACCTCCTTGTAGCGCACCTCGAACGCGAGGGCTCCCACTTCGAATCGATCTCCGCCATCAACGAGTTTCTCGGCCCGGCCAAACCCACCGCTGCCACTCCCGAGCAGCTCGCCTCGCTCTCGGTCGGTCTGATCGAGTGCGATTCGCGACGAGTTACACGGGATGGGAAGGTCAAGCAGAAACTCAGCTGTGTCGGGGTCAGGGTGGATAAGTGTGTGATTTGCATGGTGCAGTTTAGGGAGGGACAGAGGGCGGTGATACTGCCGCGGTGTGCGCATATTTTTCATGAGGGGTGTGCGATGGAGCTGTTGAAGAGGGTGACGACGTGCCCGGTTTGTCGTGCTAGTGCGGTGTAGGGACGAAGGCGATTGATGTAGCAGGATGTCAATGCAGCATGGTTCTTTTCTTTGTTTGTCAAGGTGTCGATTTCGTGTGTACACGTGTGTGTGTGTGTGTGTGTGTGTGTGTGTGTGTGTGTGTGTGTGTGCGCGATGTGGTACATCTTTTGCGAAACGATTCAAGAGGAGAATGGGAAGTTTACTTCTTTCCAAGAGTAGCGAGAGCTGCATCGTTGAATCCCTGGTTCTGACCCTCCTTCTGCTCCCTCAAAAAGTGATCGTTAACCCCCTCGCTGCTGCTGCACCTGCTCAACCTCGCCCTGAAAAACCTCTTCGCCTCTGGCTGTTCCCTCCTCTTCCTCACGCCCTCCCTGAGCATATCCAGCGCCTGCACCGTCGTATCCCAGTTGACACAGGCATCCGTGATGCTCTGACCGTACTTCAACCCCGCCGGGCCCTGCGCTGGAATGCTCTGCTTGCCTTCCACCAGATTGCTCTCGATCATGACACCGAAGATGTTGCAGCCGTTTTCGTCGCCCGCAGCGAGCTGGGAGGCGATAGACTTGACGACGTTGATTTGGTTCTCGTGCTTCTTTTCGCTGTTGCCGTGGCTGCAATCGATCATGATGCGGGCGGGGAGGTTGGCGGAGGTGAGTTTGGATGAGACGGCGGCGACGTGGTGTGGGGAGTAGTTGGGGCCGGTGTTGGCGCCGCGGAGGATGACGTGGCATGCGTCGTTGCCGTTGGTCTCGACGATGGCTGAAATGCCTTGCTTGGTGACAGAGAGGAAGACGTGTTCGGAGCTCGCTGCCTTGATCGCATCCACTGCGATCGAGATAGACCCGTCGGTGCCGTTCTTGAAACCAATCGGCATCGACAGACCGGAGCTCAACTCGCGGTGTACCTGCGACTCGGTAGTCCTCGCGCCGATCGCACCCCACGAGATCAGGTCGGCAGTGTACTGCGGCGAGATGGTATCCAAGAACTCGGTCCCCGCGGGCAAACCCAGATTGTTGACTTCGAGCAAGAAACCCCGCGCCAGCCTGAGACCTTTGTTGATCTGGAAGCTCCCATTGAGGTTGGGGTCGTTGATCAAACCCTTCCACCCAACAGTGGTTCGTGGTTTCTCAAAGTAGACACGCATGACAATGTGCAGATCTTCCTTGGCAGACTCGGCATAAGCAGCAAGCTTGCGTGCATACTCGAGACCGGATCGAACATCGTGGATGGAACAAGGGCCTACAACGACAAGCAAACGGTCGTCTTCCTGCTTGACAATCTCTTCTGTGGCTTTACGGCCATAGGCGACGGTCTGGGCGGCCTGGAGGGAGAGAGGGTACTCTTCGACGAGGATCTGGGGTGGGATGAGCGGCTTGATGGATTTGATACGTCGGTCGTCCAGCTCGTTGAGCGCGTCCTTGTAGGTGATCGTATTCATCTTTGCGCGCTCCTATCTCTTGTTGTATTGAAGATGGTGGTGTTGAGGAGGGGAAGCAATTGAGTCGAGTCAATCGAGTGTGAAGTCTTGTGCTCTGTTGTGTGAAAGAAAGGTGGTGGGTGTACAGTAGCTGCAGGTCAATGCACGTTTTCTCAAAGCTTGGTCTCCGCGCTCGGCCAAATTGCACTTCTTCTTGATTTCGGCTGAACTCGACATTGAGCGGATACTGTAAGTTAAAGCAGACGCCAGCCAGGTCTTAGGCTTTTCGACGACACTCTGCAGCACAGAAGCGCACTTATCGAGTCATTCCCAGTTCAACCCACTGCTGGCCAACTAGCCAAGACTCGATTGTGCATTTGGACAGTGGCGCGCAATCTGGGATCGTCACTTTTGAGCTCATCCCGATCCACGATCGGCTCACTCTCGCGAGTCCATCCAGCCAGTGTCCCATGCCCCCTTTTGTTCTTGTACGATATATCATGGATTGAACCTGAGCCCTAGAGTGCAATGTTCCGCCTTCCTGCTATTGTCATCAAGCGCGGTGTATGAATGGAGAAGCGTTTTCCGTCAGTGAGCCAGGTACAGTGGACGAGCTGGATGGATGGATGGATGGATGGATACAGTACAAAGAGCGGTCCCCCAGCTCTCCCTCTTAGTCTATGCTTTGCCGCGTCAGTCGTAATGGACTTTCTGCGTCGCTTTGCAAGATTACCTCTTTATGAAAAATCTTTTTGTTTTTGCCGCAAGCGCAAGGGCAGTTTGCAGTTTGGGTCCGTGTGTCCATTCTCCGCTGAGCACAACCACAACACTCCAAAACTTAGCCTGCGGAACGGGACAAGCGCGGCCAAACGACGACTAACGCGTCCCGACCGAAACGAGAGACGAGTCAAGTCGACCCGCACAAATTCGACGGAATAAAAGCGAATTGGATTTCGAACCGTCGTCTCTCTTTTGCCCCCCTCTTTCCCCCCCGCCCCCATTCGTCGCCCCCTCGTTTCCCCACGCTCCCTTCTTTCATCCTCGCGCCATTTTCCCCCACGCATTTTTTTCCTCTGGGAGGGGAAACGCACTCTAACAACCTCCTCGTTTTTCCCCCAATCCCTCTCCTCCACTCTAACAGAGCAATTCAAAACACACCCCTCTCTCACCGAGTTCGCTGGCTTGCTAGAACCACACCGTTCGTCAACCATGTCGGACGACGAGCACATCTCCTCCGCCGCCGCTGGCGCCGATGACGAGCTCTCGCTTCCCAAAGCAACCGTGCAGAAACTCATCTCCGAGATGCTCCCCAAAGACATCACCTGTTCCAAAGACACGCGCGATCTTCTCATCGAATGCTGCGTCGAGTTCATCCACCTTCTCTCCTCGGAAGCCAACGAAGTCTGCGAAAAGGAGAGCAAAAAAACCATTGCGCCAGAACACGTGCTCAAGGCGCTGGACGATCTCGGTTTCCCCGCGTTCATCGACGAGGCAAAGAGCGTCTTGTCCGAACACAAGGCCGCACAGAAGGATAGGGAGAGGAAGACGTCCAGGTTGGAACAGAGCGGTTTGAGCGAGGAGGAACTACAGAAGCAGCAGGAGCTCTTGTTCGCCGCCAGCAAGGCTAGGTTTGAGGCTTCAAATTGAGGTGGTAGGCCATCAGCATGTACTTTTAATCACCCCAATCAACCATATGAAACTTGCCTAAGTGCGTTGAAACAACCCTTGGTAGTGTATATGTATATGTCGATTGCAGGATAGTGCAGATGAGAACAACCAATGATGCATGCAGCTCGATCAAAGCTTGCTCCTGGCCTGCGCGGCACGCATCGACTCTGGTCCCCTTGGATATAGCGCTACATCCGTCTGTCGCCACCACGGCCAGAAGGCGAATCGCTCCAAATCCCTCATCTTACCCGGGAACTCGGGCTTCCTCTTTTCCAAAAAGCTCTTTGCTCCCTCCAGCCCATCCAGCCGGCTCGTCTCCCAGATCCCTTGGCTCTCCAATAGGTGCGCGTCTTCCGGCGAGTCTACCTGTCGCCAGATCTGAGCTTTGCACAGCGCCATCGAGACCGGGCTGTTCCTCGCCAGCTTTTCGGCGAGCGCCAGCGATTCTTCCAGCACTTTATCTTGCGGGAGGGGCGCCTTTGTCCAGAGGGGCATGTAGCTTTCGTCTTTCGGCGATCTCACGTCGCCAGTGAGGATAATGTCCATGGCTTTGGAGACGCCTACGAGGCGAGGGAGGAGGTAGGATGAGCAGGCTTCCATGGCGATGCCGCGCTGGACGAATGGGATGGCCACCTTGGCGTTGTCGGCGACCAACCTAAAGTCGCAGCTGAACGTCATTGTCATGCCGATCCCAATTGCGTTTCCGTTAATCGCGGCGATTGTCGGTTTCCTGCAGCGCAGAATTGCCAACCCAACCTGTCCACCACCGTCGCGGTGCCCTTGCGCATGGTCAGCGATGGCGCCAAAACCCTGAGCCAGATAGGCGCCGGCGCAGAACACTTTGCCGCCGGCACCCGTCACGATGGCCACTTTGACCCGGTCGTCAGCATCGAAGAGTTCAAACGCGAAGACGAGGGAAAACGACATGGCACCGGTAAAGGTGTTGTACTGCGACGGACGGTCGAGGTAGAGGATGGCAATGCCATCGGGGCGGAGAGACACTTTGATGTCCTGCCAAGCGTAGCTAGAATAGTCGAAGTTGGCAACGTCGATGTCGCATACCCGTGGATGCGGGTTGATTGGCGTCCACATTCTCGGAGACGCGTTCTGGTTCTGGTTCTGGTTCTTGTTGGTGTTGATAGCGTTGTTGCTGAGGATCAATGCAATGGTCGGGAAGGTCGACCTGGTGAATATGGTCGTTGAGGAGAAATGTGCTGGAGATGAAGCCAAGTGCGGGGAAAGGCTACTGCGTCGTCTTGTGCAACAGAATCGACGCTCTTACCCCGCCTTCTCTTGCTTTCGGAAAGCACATCTCGACAAAAGTGTCACATCCAAGACTGCCGCGCACAGAGCAGCGGACAGAAGCAACCGGCTATCCGGCCAGCCAACTCTGCCGAACCACCTTCCTCTTTCCCTCCCTTTCCTTTTTTTTTTTTTTTTTTTTTTTTTTGGTTCCAACGGTACTGTCTATAAACACGATCAAACACTAGTAAATTTTTCGCGTCAGACCCCGTCGTTCGCGTAGAGTACCCAACAGCTTGACATGTTTTCGCTGGTGCGCTGTCAGGGTTTGCTCCTTCTGCTGCGTGTCTCAGGGCTCCTTGCTCCTCGCATAACCCTAGTCGACAGCTCGGCTCCTCTCTAGTGCGCTGTTGAGCAAGCGACCTCTTTGAGCACCCACAGTATTGTGCACAGCGGTCCTCCAGTGCTCGAGGCCTCTTTTGGATAGATCTCGTGGCTTTGCGCTGTCATTTCTCAGACAGAAAGGACAACGGAGAGTCGATTCGCGCAAAAAAAAGGAAGACGTTCCGTTGCAACGGTGACCGAAGAAAAGACAAGTGGGGCGTTAAGTTAGACGATGGACCCTTGTCTATAAACTTGCGCCTCTTTTCTTTTCCTTTTCACTCTCTCTTGTGCTGTGCTGAAAATGGTGCGCTGCGCTCCATGCTCGCATGCTGGTGCAGCGCCGGCGTGTTCTGCGTGTGTGGGATGCTGCTGCTGTTGCTCATTTTCCAAAAGGCGCTTCCTCCCTCTGGGCCCTCAAAGATTTAGATTGCATCTCACTTTGAGCTTGTTCGCTGGGAACTGCAAGCGACGCAAAGGACACGATTTGTGGGCACAATCCCAGCCAGCGTTGAATCTCTCGCTAAGCCTTTTTTTGGGCGCTCGTTCCCCATTCCTGTTTCCTCGCCTCTGACAGTATTGGGCACGCCGCCTCTGTCTCTCTTTTTCTCTCTCTCTCTACTCTCTGTTGCATTCGACTTGACTTTTCTCACGATTCCAACCCAACACAGGCACAGCTACACACACACGCGCGCACACGCTACACGCACACGCACACGCACACGCACACGCACACGCACACTCTGCAGATACTCTCTTCGCATCTCGCTTCGCCTCACCTCGCAGCCGCAGCTGCAGCCGCAGCGCACAGTGCGCTTCGCTTCGCTTGCCTTTGATCTTGGCCTATCCATTGCTCTGCTTGCTGCTCATCTTGGGCTCCTGCTGTCAATCCTCGTCTCGTCGACGAGACGCTTTCTGCACACTTGATCCCACCTTCTTCCTTTTCTGTACGCCACGTTCTCACTTTCTCCTTTCATTTCCACGTCTGCGCATTGGGCTCGCCAAGGTTGCTAATTCCCCCCCCCCCCACCACCACCACTTGCATTTAGCTGCGGACGCCCTTTACGACCCTCATTTCGGCTTCTCTACCATCACGGACCGGACCTCCAGCTCAGCCTGCGCACCGTGCGCTGCTCTCGACTCGCGAGTCGCTTCCCTTTCATTTGTTCTCGAAGCAATCGGAGCCGCCTTGCTTCGAAGCCACGATCGTTGACAGGTTGCAATCAGGCCAATACATTCAACCAGCAGAGTTTACAGCATAGCTATAGTCGCCCCACAAAACGAGGTGCTCTTGACCGATAGCAGCTCGCCACTCTTCGAGCAAGCGCCTCAGAAACTTGCATCCACGCACTAGAGCTTCTGGACGCTCTCCCCCTACAACCCTTTCCCTCAAAAGCTAGAATCATAGATATATACATTTGCCGCTCAACCTCCCGCGTTGGGTAGCGTACAAGCCATGTCGAGAACGCGAGAGACGAGCGGCGCCTCGACGCCCTCCCACCCCAACACCACTTCCGTCCAAGTCGCCGTCCGAATTCGCCCCGTCACAAATGCAGACCAGAGCAACATTCCCCCAAGGTGGCAAAAGAGCATCCTCACCGCCTCCTCTGCCAATAGCGTTACCGTGGAACCGGGCTCAGCGCCTCCCGCTGGTCCAGGAGGCGCCTCGGCACTCTCCAGAGACAAGCGCCAAGCGTTCAGCTTCGACCGCGTCTTCTCCCCCGCAGATGGCCAGCCCGAGATCTTTACCGTAGCAGAGCCCTTGATCGATCGCTTCATGGAGGGCTACAATGCCACCATTCTCGCCTACGGTCAGACCTCCAGTGGCAAGTCATATACCATGGGCACCTCGGCTGGAGACGAGGTCGACTACGAAGGTCTCGTAGCTGGACGCTCGGCCGATCCACAGATGGGTATCATTCCGCGTGCTGTCGCTCGTATCTTTTCGGCAATGCGCCAAAACAAGGCCTCCGGCACTCAGTACAGCGCCAAGGTCAGCTTTATCGAAATCTACAACGAAGACCTCATCGACCTGCTTGGCGACGCTGTCGACGGCGACGCCAGACCGCACGTCCAGATCCGCGAGGCCAAGAACGGTCAAATCATTTGGAGCGGCTTGCGCGAGGTCAAGGTGTCCAACGTCGCCGAAGTCATGAACCACCTCTTGCAAGGCAGCTCGGTGCGCAGGACCAACGAGACCGATATGAATGCGCAATCTTCTCGATCCCATGCCATTTTCTCCCTCACTCTCACCCAAAAGAAGTGGGTCGGATCGGGTCCCCCACCGAACGCTGCACCTCCTTCCAGCTTCGGCGGACGATCGACGCCAAGTGGAAGACAGGGATCCAGTTTGTCACGAGCGTCGGGCATTCCTTTGGCGGCTCGTGTTGCGTCACCTTCCCTCGGTCGCAGGACTCCAAGCGGTATTTCCGCTCTTGGCGGACGCAACTCGTCTGCGGGTCTTCGACCTCCTAGCGCCATCGGTGATGCAGCCGACGACTCTTTCGCAGGCTCGGATGGCGAGTGGGTCACGATCACAAGCAAGTTCCACTTTGTCGATCTTGCCGGTTCCGAGCGTCTCAAACGCACCGCAGCACAGGGTGACCGAGTCAAGGAGGGTATCTCGATCAACTCCGGACTGCATGCACTCGGCAACGTCATCTCGGCGCTCGGAGATCCCGCCAAGGCTCGACGAGCAACGCACATTCCCTACCGTGACAGCAAGCTCACTCGACTGCTCCAAGACAGCCTGGGCGGAAATGCGCATACTCTCATGATTGCCTGTGTCTCGCCAACGGAATACAACGTAAGCGAGACTGTCAACACACTCCAGTACGCCAACCGTGCACGTAACATCAAGAACAAGGCCGAGCTCAATGAGGTCGAGGTGGGCTGGGACGATATCGACTACCTTCAAACGCTCGTTCAGCGCCTGCGCAAAGAGCTAAGCATCATCAAAGGCGTCGGCAAAGGTGCTGTCGATCTCGATGATCCTCGCAACAAAGATGCCACCCGCACAACTCAACGCGAGATCCTTGCCTGGCAGGACAAGTATGCCTCGCTGAGCCAGAAGCACAGCCAACTCACCGCCGAGGTCACACAACTTCGCACCCAGCTTGACCCAAGCAAGCAGAACGGCAGCGAGCAGGACTTTTTCCGTGCCGCCGAGCCCATCATTGTCGAGTACGAAAAGTCGATCGATGCGCTCGAAGGCCAGCTCAACCTCACCAAAGCCGCACTCGCTTACGTCGAAGATCTCGCCAACGAGCGAGAAGCACAGATCGAGCAACAGAGCACCCAGCTCGAGATCATCGGCGGTGAGCTCGAGGAAAAAGAGACGACTGTTGCCGAGCTCCAGTCTCGCATCACCAAGCTCCAAGAGCGCGAATCCTCCGCTGAGATCTACGCACGCGAGCTCGAAGCACGTCTCGAGGCTGTTGGCTCGCGCGGCGACACTGACTCTGCAACCCTTGCTGAGCTGCAGAAAGAGATTGCACGGCTCAAGGAGGTCGAAACGTCGTCCGAGCAGTACATTCGCGATTTGGAGGCTAAGCTGGCGTCATCGGAGGAGTCGGCGACAACGCTGGCTCGCAAAGTGGCACAGATGGAGGCCGATCTCGAGAAGCGCGACGACGACTATCGCAACCTTCTTTCACGCTTCGAGCTGCTTGACAACGGCAACGAGACGCAAGCCATTGCTGCTGAGCTCGAGGCCAAGAATGTCGAGGTGCACGACTTGGAGGCGCGATTGGCCGATGCAACTTCTAAGCACGACAGCCTCGCTTCGCGATTCGACCACCTCACTGCCCAGCACGAGCAGCTGTCCAGGGTCACCGATGGGCATGAGCAGGAGAAGAAGTCGCTCTCCGAAAAGATCAAGGAGTTGCAGGCTGCTGCTGCAGCAGCCGGCGTTGCGGCAGGCGGCGCAGGAGGAGCTTTGTCAGCGGCTGCAAACACAAGCGGCGACCATGATGAGGCTGCAGAGAAGTCCGTAACCGAAGAGCCGACCCCAGCCAACGAAAGTCATGCCGTTGCATCGGCCAAGGAGCTAGAGGAGCGTCTCATGAGCTTGCAAGACGAGATGCGCGCTGTGCGTGATTCAGAATCCAGCATCCGTGCTGAACTTGAGGTGACCAAGCAAAAATACAAAGAGTCGCTCTCCGAGATCAACGACCTCAATTCTCAGCTTACCGAGATCAAGCTCAACGGAGGCGTGCCATCTCACCTGGAGCCCGACTCTTCGTTCCAGCTCGACAAAGACCCGGGCGATGACGAGCATCTCGAGGTCCTCGACTCTCAAGGAGACGAGAACCAACCTCCGCATACACCTAGTCGTGCCGGCAACCACCAGCGAGGCCTCGCCAACCGGCGCCCTGGAAGCTTGCTGATCGACACCACCAACCGGCAGACGCCCAGCCCCTCAAGCCGCCTCACTCGCCGCTCTTCAGGCTCTTTTTTAGGCTACAACAAGAGCGACGGAGCGAGGTCTACGGGGATCTCACCGCTCGCTCACGGCCGTACGCGGTCGATCTCGCAGTCTTTGTCGCTGGACTTTGCATCGGCCTTGCCATCGCAGCTCTCGCAAACGAGAGGACCCAGGCCTCTCTCGTTGACTGGCTCCGTACCGCCCTCGCCTACGCTCAGGGCGTTCGAGCCCGATTCACCGGCGAACTATGAACGCAAGGTGGCGTCGCTCGAAAAGGAGACGATGCGACTGCAGGAGGCGCTCAAGGAGCGCGATGACGAGCTTCGCGCACTCGAGACGACGTTGCGCAGCCGCAGGCAATCGTCGGTTGCGTCTGCAGCTGGGTCGCCGTCCAAAGCGGAACACACTGTTTCTTCAGAGAGTGTGCTCGCTCATGGAGACGAGGTTGAGCAAGCGTTGCTCGTTCCTTCAAGTGCAGAGGCTGAGGGTGCGGTCACACCAACAACAGAGACGGACTTGGAAGCCATTCGACGTGTTATGGCCGTAGGCACGAACGGTGGCGTTGCGACCGATTCGAACGGAACGCAGATGCTGGAGGACCTGATGCGATCCATGGCTCGTAAGGAGACGCAGCACCGTGAAACCGTCGAATCCATGTCGGCCGAGCTCGCTTCGCTCAAGAAACAGAACGAGACGCTTGAAGCGCTATCTCGAGATCAGATGGCCAACATGTCGCTCGAAATCGAGAAGTTGCGCGCACAGCTCGCTGCCAAGACCACTACCGCAGCATCACAGGAGGCTGTCGGTCCCGCGCCCAGCTCCAGCGGCCGTAGTCTTGCTGAAGAGCTAGAGACTGCTTCAGTTGCCGAGCATAGTGAGGTCAACACCGCTGCACAGGCTGAGCTTGAACGACTGCAGCGAGAACACGCTGCCGCGATCGACAGTCTCAAGCAAGAGCACGACAAGAGCCTGCAGCAGCTCGTGCAACAGCACGCCGACGCTCTCGGAAAAGCTGAAAACTCGACCAGGTCTGTTCCTGGCGGGTTTGGCGAGAATCAAGATGACCCTGGGGAGGCCTTGGCGAAAGCACAGCAAGAGCACGCTGAGGAACTCGCAAGGCTCAAAGAAGAGGCCGAGCTCAGCCTGTCAAAGGCACTCGAGGCGCAAGCAGCACAACACGAGAGCATCCTAGCCGAGCACGCAGCCAAGCTGGCCAGTCACGATGTTGAGTCAAAGCAACTGCTGGAAGCTGCGAAGAATGAACACGCAGCCCAGCTCGAGTCGCTGCGAGAGAGCCACGCAAAGTCGCTGCAGGAACTCAGGATGGAACTCGAGGCACAGCATCTGTCGGCTCTGTCTGCAGCAGTACGCGAGGCTGAAGCGGCCGCGGCTGCGGAACACGCTGCAAAGCTGGAAGAGCTCCGGAAAGAGCATTCCGGCTCGGCAACTCAGATGGCGGAGCAACTCACTGCACTCAGGGCAGAGCACGACAGCACGTTGGAGAAGATCAAGGCAGAGCATGCAGCCAAGCTCGATCGCACGTTGCTGGATCTGCAGATTGTCACCAGCGACCGGGACGAGACCCGTCATGCGTACGAGGAGCTGCACGCCAAGCATCAGGATCTGCTGGCCAAGGTCGACATTGACCCTCACGAGGTAGAAACGCTCCGCGCCGAG
Source organism: Ustilago lituana (assembly GCA_928869825.1). Lineage (NCBI taxonomy): Eukaryota > Fungi > Basidiomycota > Ustilaginomycetes > Ustilaginales > Ustilaginaceae > Ustilago > Ustilago lituana. Next base: position 115,279 of record CAKMYA010000035.1, read on the forward strand.
TTGAACGACACGAGCGATGCGTTGGTGACGCTCGAAGCTGCGCTCACGGAAGCGCAGGAGGAGCGAGACCAGCTGCTGATTGAGATCGAGACAATTCGACAGGAGTCGGAAGCGCAGCAAGATGCATCGATGATGTCGAACGGCAGCGCAGCGCGCAATGCTGCTACGCCCAGTCCGGCAGATGCGGCGCTGAAGCGCGAGCTGGAGTCGCACAAATCGATGCTGTCCAAGACGAGGGGCGACATGACCAAGCTCAAGGCAGAGCTTCAGGCTGCGCGTGATGAGTGCGCTCGACACGAGCAGACTGTCAAGGATCTGCAGCTGCGCCTGGCGACGTCGGAGACGAGGTCGGTTCGCTCGCATGGAAGCGGCAGTTTCGGTCAGCAGAGCCAGAGCGAGCACGATGCTGCCGCTTCAGCAACGTCAGTCATCAATGGAGCACGTTCACCCGTCAACGGTCGACGCACTTCGGACTACGAACCCAACACGCTTGATCTTCGAAGTCACCGACCCAGCCTAGGAGCCGTCAAACCACCTCCGCCCACACCTCCGCCCAACATGCCACCGCCGCCGACACCTGCAGGGGCTGGGGACCGCAGCACGAGCTCGACTATGATCCGCACGTCTGCTGGCGTTCGCACCTCGACTTCATCTGCGATGACGCTGCCCGAGTCTCCCGCTAATGGAGGCGCAGGAATGATGACACGCTCCTCGTCCATGACCTCTGTTCATTCGCCCGCCGGCCACATGATGGGCAACGGCACGGGCCCAGACGTCAAGCTGACCCGATTGCTGTCGGAACAAGCCGAAGAGATCAAGAACCTCGCCAAACAGCTCAACCACTGCGAAGCCGACCTGCAAGCCAACATCGACCTCGTCGCTACGCTCGAAGCCGCGCTCAACGACAGCGAACGCAATCTGCGAAAGAGTCGAGTGCAGCTGGCAGAGGTGACGCGGGAGAGGGAGCGCTATGCAGCGGAAGCCAACGCGATGCGCACACAGCTCAACTCGGTGCAATCAGAGGTGGAGAATGTGAGGAACAGCGTGATGTTGGAGAAGCAAGGGTACGAGAGTCAGATTGAGGAAGAGAGACAGGCGAAAGAGCGGGCGAGGAAGGCGCTGGAAGCGAGGCTGGAAGAAGTGAGCAAGCGAAAGAGCAACAAATTGTTCTGCTTGTGAGACGAGGGCTCATCCTCGACAATGTTACTAGTCACGGGTTCGACGCATTGCTGTCTTTACATTTACACTTGAGCGACAGACGACGCTGTATCTAGCTTGAGCTTTGTACATCACTACATTCATTCTTTTGGTCACGGTACACTCTTGCTATCCATGGCTGTGTGCGTGTGCGTATCGGTGGGCTGTGGTGGTCGACGGCACCACACACCGGGACTTTCACTCACACGCGGTCCCCACGCACACACGCACACACGCACCGCATGCACTAATTGTTCCCGAAAAGAAGAGAAAAGAAAAAAAGGCCCCTAAAACGAGATTCCGCCATATCCTTTTTTTCCCTTTGGGTCGGTCTGGTGTCTCTGTCGCTGCTGGCAAGAAGAGGCGGGTTGGAATGCAGACGCAAAATCATGCGGTAATTTTGGAACGGTGCTGGAGTCGGAGCTGGAAATTGACGCTAAAAACATGGCACACTGACAGCACAGCCAGGGCGACGTCGATCGGAAGCTGGTTGGCTCATCGCGATGCAGCGCCAATCCATCCCTCGTATTGGAGTCGAGCCGCTCTCCGACCTTTCACTGTTCTGCTTTGCAATGATGACATTGGCATTAGGAAAGTGACTGCTTGCGAACGGGTGCGTTTGTAGGGATATGAGTGTGATGGGTCTGTGGGGTTTGGAGTGTGTGGTATGTGGTGTGTGGGTGGGTGGGAATAGGGTCGTGAATTCCGCGTGAGCTGCTGAGACAGAGAGACAGAGAGAGGCTCAGACTGAGAGGTTTGTTGGCTTTTGACCTTTTCCTTTTCCTTTTTTTTTTTTGGACTTGGTCGCCGCTTTTGCTCCACACCGACCAACACGGCCCACCGTCGCTCTCTCTCTCTCTCTCTAGCCGTTCACCTTCACTTCCATTCAGTCCCGGTTCGGTCTTGGCTCTTTCATATCTTCGACGCTCGCTATCTTTTGACTCTCCCGGCTCTCACTCGTATCCATCCCGCCCACCATCCGCACACCGGCCGCGACCTCGTTCTGACCATAAAGCGGCACTTTCCTTCCTATCGCGAACACCGCAACGCACCCAGCTAGTCCAAGATCAGCACCCCATATTCTTTCGCTCAGAATGGCAGGCAAACGCGGTGGTGGCGGAGGCTACGATATTGGGTAAGTGCACCTGCACCAGCAGCAGTCAAATGCAAACGCAATGTTGCATTCTTCAGCCAAGGTGCGATTCTGCTAACACTCGTGTGCATCCTTGCATTTGCTTATTGTGATTCCGCGCAACAGGATGATCTTCGCCCATAAGATCCTCACCGTTCTCTTCCTGCTCAGCACCATCGGATGGATCGTTGCCTTCATCGGCCAGTGCGCCGCCGAAGCAGGCTCGGGCGGCCACCAGGGTGTGCTGTGGTTCGCCATCTTTCTTCAGCTCTTCCTCATCATCGGCAAATACCTCTGCGTAATGTCCGACTCGCTCTCCACCGCCCGGCTGCAGCTCACCACCTTTACCGCCATCGCCCTCGTGTTCTCGGTGATCGGCATCAACTCGGGCATCTACTCGAACAGCTCTTCCGAAGAAGCCGTCGCTGCAGGCTGGTTCCTCATCACGCTTACCAACATTATCTGGCTGTTCTTCCTGACGACGGAGGAAGATTCGCCGTTCTATCCTATCGTCAACATTGCCAATGATGGCGTCACTCCGCCTGCGGCTAGGGCGAGTGGGAGGTACAATGGCGGCGGTGGAGGTGGCGGTCAGTCGATGAGAATGGCTGGCGGTCCCGGGTCTGGTGTCGGTGGAGGGTATGGAGCTGGCAACGGCAGCGCCTACTCTGGCGGCTTCCAAGGCGGACCCAGCGGTGGCTACCAGCCTGCGTACGGCAACAGCCCCTCTGCTGCCGACATCACTACCGCTAACGGCACAGGTCTGGGCGCTCCCAAACTTTCGTCTGCCTCGATCCGCAGCCGTGGCGCTACCGCCGAAAACGCAGGTGCAGGCGCGGGTGGAATCTCGCAAGACGCCCCCAGCGTCGCCTCGCACGGCGCACCCGCCAGCCCAGCAGTAGGAGGCGCAAAAACCTCCGACCTCCCCGACTACGGCTACAAAGCGCGCGCACTCTACCCCTACCAGGCTAATGCCGACGACCCGACCGAGATCAGCTTCAACAAGGGAGAGGTGCTCGACATTGTCGACAACTCGGGCAAGTGGTGGCAGGCAAGAAAGAGCAACGGCGAAACAGGCATTGTGCCCAGCAACTACATGCAGCTTCTCTAAGCAAGGCAAGCAGCGCTATGCAGGTTTTCTTTTCGTCGATACCCCCCTTCACCCGATCGTTTCGCAGCGTTTGCTTAGCGTGGTGCAGTGCCAGCAGTACTCAGCGCAGTCTTGTCGGAATCGAACACACGCTCCTTCTTTCTTTGATCAGTTTTCTCAAAATCGTGGTTCAGGCGCTGAGCGCTAGGGTAGTGGGTTGAGGCCGGTCTAGAGGTCTACCCACACGCGAACACGTACACGAATATGGTTACACACTCTTTCGTGCTTTGCTCAAGCGGGTTTCGGTTGCTTCGTCGTTTCCAAAGGTGTCTTTCGTTCAGTGTTCGAAATTCGATTTGTGTAGATCAGTCGTGGGCGTGTTGGTGGAGAGCGAGGGTGCGATGCGGAGAACTGGCTCGGTGGATGAGGGGGTGTGGGGAGCAGGGGGTCATGGATGGCGTGGGAGATAACGTTAGGAGAGAGAGAGAGGGTGAGTGTGGGGCTGTGGCAGGTTGAGGGTTTTTTTTTTTTTTTTTTTTTTTTTTTTTTCTCGTGCGGTAGAACCCCCTTTTTTCTTTTTCCCCTCGGGAGCCGGAAGCGACACGCATAGGCTGCTGCTGTTCCCATTTTTTTGGCCGCGAGAAGAACAACCCCCTCTCCCACCATTGCACCATCTCCTCATCCTCACCGTTACCATCCTAAACACGCAACTCATGTCGTACCTCAAACAGTTCACCCGCATCCTTCGCGGCTCGCTCACCGCCTCCCCCTCCTCCGCCACCTCCTCGGGCAGCTCTGGCACCTTCCACCTCCCGCTCCGCAAACTCGTCCTTCGCTACTCCCAGCACAATCCTTCTTCTGCTGGTGCTCGCCAGTTCCTGCTCTCGCCTCGATTTTCAGCATTGACACAGACGTATCCGAGTGTCGAGTTTGTAGTGCAGCAGGCGGCGGGGGAGAAGCATCCGTTGGTGACCGGGTTCTATGCGGCAGCGGAGAAGGGGGGGAGGAGGAAGGATGTGAATCTGGCAAATTTGGACGCGAACCAGGTGGAACAGAAGGTGAAACACGTCGTGGAGAGCAGTGGCGCAAAGGTGAAGAGCTTGAAGAAGAGTCAGGTGGTGAGCAGGAGTGAGGCGGCAAGGGGCGTGTGGAGCCAGTTGCATGATAAGCCGGTGCAGATTTGAGCATCTGCGGCTTGGGGGATACGGTTCAGTGGATCAAGCATACACGTACACACAAGCATACTTCCAAGGACGCAATCCCACGCATGCTAATAGAGGCGTACACAACCTAAACTCACGCACAGCCGCATCAAAGGTTCCAGGTTCTCAACCAAAGGTCCCACCCACAAGCTTCAACCACCTCGATCGCTGCTCTTCAAGTTTCCACCCCGTTCGCCAACGTTTCATCGTCAACGTATCATCGCCAACGTTTCATCGTCAACATATCATCGTCAACGTCAATATTGTAATTCTATTTGTTCGCCTCCCATCTTCGTAAATGCAGTGAGTATGTGTACAGGTGCTCTCTGAGTCGGATTCCACGCGAGGAAAGAACAGCAGTCGGAGATCTGGTCCAGTTGTCGAATTCAGCAGGACCATTGCGTATCGGCATTAGTGTTGGGAAGAAGCGTGCTACGAGCAACGAGGCGCTTTGGGAGTCAAACGAATGCAGTCGCCAACGATGAGTGAAGGGGGGGGGGGGGTAGGAGAGATTCGCATGAAGAATGGACCTGTAGCTTCGGACTGGTTTAGGAGGGAGGTGAATTAAATGGGGTGTCGAAAGCCCCTCTAATCCCTTGGGTCCCTGAACAAGAACGCTCCGCATCCAGACAGCACCCGCCGGCTTGGCAACACGCTGGCGAGTTGCACCAACCTTTGTTGGTCGCATCCATGATACAGTGGTTCCAAAACAATATCGTGCGATTCAGAACAATGTTCTGATGGTAACGCAGCTTCATCAAGCCCACCAACGGATCTGCCCGGTCGCCACCACATGAAGACTGTGGCTGCAGTGCTACCCACCCACCCGCCCAACTGTGCTCTTCAATCGGCACGCCTTTATACTGTGCTCGATGCGATCTGGCTGAGACACTTCTGCACGGGTGTTGAGCATTGGATGAAGGGAGCAGTGGGGACACTCAGTTGTGTGGGAAGGTAGCTTATGCATCGAGGTTAATGTTGATCACTGCCGCGGTCGGTCTCGTTTCGGAGAGAATTCAAGCAGGAGCTGGTGCGCAGTGGCACTTTCCAGTAACGCAAAGTGACCCTCCAAGGAGACACGAATGTGCCGTACCGGCTGTGTCCCACTCGGACATGTGAAGTTAGAGTGACAACAAGTGCCAACGGGAAGCCGAGGCATAGCACTTGCTTGAAGCCGTGTGCGAAGGCGAAAGGGATATAAACCGCCCCCATCTTACGACATGTTCGTTTCCGTTATCCCCATCAGCCTCCCTCATCTGCTCCCTTCCCCCCCCACCTCTGGACAACGTTTCCTCACCGAAGCTTTCCAAGGATGCGAGCCCTCTCGATCCTCCTTCTGGCCGTTCTGGCTCTCACCTCCTTCACCAGGGCTGCCCCTGCCGGTGGCAGCGACGCCTCTTCCAGTCAAGCTGCGGACGAAGCCTATGAAAAGGCGTACGCTGCAATCTACGCACCAGACCGCGGATACCGCAATTACCTCCACGCGCTCGGCACGATTCGCCCCTTGCCCCCGGCCACCAGTTCCCTCCGCAAAGCCGATGAGAGCCATTTCGCCGACCTTATCAGAACGTCCTACGAAACAATACCTGAGGTCAAACAGATGGGCTTTGTGCAACAAGGGCAGGGATTTGTTGGCCGGACCCCCAAGGGCAGGTTAGTGTTTATGGCCCCCCGCGAGCAAGGGGTGACGTTCAACATTCCGGATAGGGAACACATTTACGCGGAGCAGCTCATTTCCGCGAATGGAAAGCTGCATCATTATGGGTGGTACGAAGTACCGGGTTACGGTCCAGAGGATAAGTATAGAAATATTGCGATCTGGTTGGGCAAGGACAAGTTCTTGGTCAAGGACGACGTGCCGATCAATAGGATAGCGGTGACGAGGATGGAACCGGACAAGAATGTGTGGTTTAAGAATCTAGTAGAAGGGAAAGAGGATATGAAAGGGTTTACGAAGCTGGGCGAACCGATGGAACTGCCTCCCATTCATCCATTAGCTGCTCTTGAAGCCTACCTAGTTCGCCGCCTTCGGTCGCTGCGTATCCAAAAATAACTCACCTCCCTTCGCCTTGTATCTCACTCCTGCTCAGAATGCAGCACACATAGACTTGCCAACAACACACCTTAAACCATGTCTGATTTCACTCCCACAACTAGTTCTAAAAGCCGATAGGCCTCACCTTTCCAGCCGTCTTCGACTTGACTTGCCCTGAAAGCACCTTGAACATCGTTCTCCCCCACTCTGCTCTTGTTTCAAATGCGTGAGTCTACTTGAAGCTAAACAGCCGCCTCAAGTCCATCTTCGCACTTGACGAAGCTGAAGCTGGAGCTGAGGATGTCGAGCCCTTATCCCACCTCGCGCTGCTAATCAACCCTGTACCCCTGCCTGGAAAGGAAGAGACGCGTCTGATGATGTTGTTCTTCAACTTGCTCAGCTTTGCCAGTCCTTTTCCGTTTGGCTTCGTTTTCCCTTCGCTGTTGGTTTGTTCGAAAGGCTGTGTTGGTGACTGTGCCCCGCTGCGCAGGGGCACGGTGCGTGGGGACAACTGCGCCCACACCTCGAACCCCTCCCCTCCCTCCACTTGGATGTCTGGGAAGGGGATCGGTGGGGAAGAAACCAACTCCTGTGGATGGTCAGCGATTTCCCAAAGTAGCGAATAACCCTGCTGAATCTCCATACAGCCAAACGGAATCAGCACAGGGTCGTGGTGTAACATTGTGTACAGCGAGCGCGGGTACTTACCTCGTCGAGCTGACGCGAGGAAGAAGCAGCATACTGTGGCATCGGTTCCTTCAGCACCTCCTCCCACACCGCCTCACCTCGCAGCATCGGCACCGCCACACTTCCCAACCCCATCGCTAACCAAATCATACCAACTATCCAATTTCCCATCATCATCATCAGCAGCAAGAAATGGAGAGATATAAGAGAGAGAAAGACTGGAATTACGGGGAGGGGAGGTGGTTCGGTTCTTATATCGACTGCCGTGTATTGTGCGAAGCAAACCCACGCTGCAGCCCAGAAGTGACTCGAATGAAAGCACTCTCCGCCTCTCCCTCTCATAAGACGCAACAGGATACGAAGCGTAACTTAAACCCAAACTGGAAGCGAGGATAGAGATACGCCCCCGGAAGCACTTCCGTCCCGTTCCGCACCGCACCGCTCTCTCCCCGGACAGCAGCCACGCAGCCACGCAGTCACATGACGACGAATCGGTTCTGGTTGAACAGCCGCAATTCATAACTAAGCGCTAGAGTACAAGATACAATTGATCAAGACGAGCAATGAAGGAGCGTTTATATCGTGTCAGTGTTGAGCTGGTTTATGTTCTATCATAGCCTTAGCGTGTGACTGTCTGCGAGTAGTCATACTTGCTGAAAAACCTCTCTGAATCCGTTGTCTCGTTCTCCCTCCTCGCCCCTCTCCTCCTCCCCCTCTTCGCCTCCTCCTCCGCTCTCACCACCTTATCCTCGCGCAACCACGCCAACGACACTTCCAACAACGGCGAGAGATCCCTCGCCCTATCCTCGCTCGCCGTTGGCGGCAGCGCGGCGATATCCGCAGGGTTGGTTACGGGCCAGTCGATCGGGAGCGTTGTCGTCGTAGTGCCGAGCCGCATGTGCGCGAGGTGGGTGGGGAAGCTCTGCAGCCCATCAAAGATGTGGGTCGCGTAGATGATTGTGGCGCCGCGTTCCTCGGTTTCTTGCTGGAGAAAGTCGAGCAGGTCGGCGCGCACTTGGACGTCGAGGTCGACCGTGACTTCGTCAAGCAACAGCAAATCCCAGGGTTCCATGAGACCCATACAGAGCTGCACACGGCGACGCTCACCGTCCGAGATAGCATGCATATGCCACGTGAGATCGACATCGAGGATATCCAGCAACCGGTCGCGACGCGCTTTGTGGCGGTAGCCGCCGACCGAGTCGAGGAAGGTAGAGACAACAATGTCGGATCGGACCACGGGATTCATCGCCCACTCTGTGCCAAGGTAGGTGACACCGGAGGGCGATTCGCGGAAGACGTCTTTGCCGAAAACGCGCACTTTCGAGTCGCAGAGCTTCTTGCCCGCCAGCAAGCGCAGCAGCGTCGACTTGCCCGCGCCGTTGGCACCGATGAGCAGGCAACGCGAACCACGCTTCAGATGGAGGCTGCAGTGCTCGAGCGAAGGAGGGATGTCGGGGTTGAAGGTGAAGGTGAGATCGGAGACTTCAACGGCGAGGTTTTCGCCGTCGGCGAGTTGGAGAGACTTGGAGGCGGCGTTGTCGATAATGCCGCCCTCAGCAGTGCTGACGGGGCCCTGGGGCTTGTTCCAGTTCCAATAGCCCGATCCATTCGCAGCAACCTCCTTGGCAAGACGCACAGCTTCGGCAAGCACGGCATCACCACAGACACTGATGCTGGAGGAATCGCAGTCGACAAAGCTGATGAGCTGCTGTCCTGCCTTCGAGATGAAACCTTCCTCAACGGCGAGATCGATCATCTGCTTGAGCGGGCCATAGAACCCGTTGACATTGAGCAGCACCATGGGCTTGCGATGAATGCCGAGTTGAGTCCAGGTGACCATTTCCATAACCTCCTCAAACGTGCCGTAACCACCGGGTAGACCGATGAAGCCGAGATTGCTCTCTTGGGCCATGCGTTGCTTCCTCTCGTGCATCGACTGCACAACGACGGTTTCGACATGCCCAGACCCTATGTCAGGATTAAGAACAGTAGGGCCGGTGCCTTCGTTGGAGACAGTGGTTGCACCAGTCTTGTGGCCAGGGTGTCCCGAGGGGACGGTGGTAGCCATGACCTGAGGTATGACGCCGAGAACACGTCCGCCTGCCTCAAAAACAGCTTGAGAGACGCCGCTCATGCAGCCACGAGAGCCACCGCCGTAGACGAGACGGTAGTTGTGCTTGGCAATAGCATGACCGACACTAGCTGCAGCCGCCATGTACTCAGGCTTGGAGCCGGGAGAGGAGCCGCAAAAGACGCATATCGAGTCTGTGTAGCCAGCCATGTCTGCCAACACGGATCAGGAGTCGTAGGAGGGGAGCACAATTGATGGCGGATCCAGAACAAGATAGGTTGAGAGATAAGCGAAGGAGAAGGAAAAGGTCGATGTGAGGGATCGCAATCGTGGTTGGCTGAACATGCAGCAGCGGAGCGCTATCGAGCGTCGGTAAAAGTAGCACAAACTTGTTTCCCACAAAATCACCGGACTGTGTACCGAGAGCAATCCTTACGCAAACATTCCCAACTCCAAGCCAATCCTTCGAAATTCGCAAGATGTTAGACACTCGCCGGAAAGGTGTAAGTGCGCCTCGGCACTTTCGGCGAAGTGTGAGCCGCCGAGGCTGATAGTTAGTCTATGGTCTGTGCTCTCTGCTCGCCTGTATCGGGAACACTTCCGACTGTCACACGCCACACGCAACTGTTCTCCAGCCACGATCTTCGGTGCGGTCACACTCGCTGTGGAGCACCCCAAAGCGTATACAAGCTCAACAAAGCAGCGTCGCCATTCGCTGTGAGACCAGCTTCGACTCGGACTGCGCTTGATCTTTGGATCTTTGGATCTTATCACATCACAATGGTCGAAGCGACTGTTGGTCCTTCCGACGCTGCGTCACGTCTGCGTGCACTTGGCTTTGATCCCGAGCAGCTGCTCCAGCAGTACCGCGATCAAGGCTACATTATCATCGATGGCATTGTCTCCTCCGACTCGACTTCACCGCTGCACATCGACTCGCTGCGGAAGTGTGCCGACACTGCAACTCAGCTTACGCGCGATGGACACTGGCCTCACCGTCGAGTGGTCGGCAACGCGTTCCCACCATACACCAAGGACAATCGCGACAGTTGGGGCGTTCAGCACATAATGAATCCCCAGCTTGATACCCTCGCGCCATCCTCAACGCCCCTCTCCAAAACCTTCCAGCAGTTCTATGGGAGCGCACCCCTTCTCGACGTCGCATCCCTTCTCATCGGCGCTGAAAGGGAAGAAATGCAGATGGAGCTCTTCAACCTGCTCATCAACCCGTCCTCCCATCGCTTTGCACTCGGCTGGCACCGTGACGACATTCGACCTAACGTCTCTGCCGACGAAGAACAAGCTCGGCTCAACACTCCCACGTATGGCGTGCAATTCAACACTGCTCTTTACGATGACGACTGCCTGTTCATCGTCCCCGGCACGCACCGTCGTCTGCGCACTCCTGCCGAGATCCAAGCCAACAACGCCAAAGCTCCACCTGCTACCCTGCTCGGAGAAGAACGAGAACAAGAAAGCTTTGCGCAAGATGGAGCTTGGCAAGGCGTAGATCCGCCCAATACGCTTCGAGTCGAGCTGAAAGCGGGACAGACTGCCTTTTATTCTCAGAGGATCTTGCATCGCGCGAGCTATCTGCCAAGTGCAAAACGCGCGACGTTGCATGGCTGTTTGGGTGACGCTTCCGAAAGCGGCAAAGGCGCCGCAGAGAGGGCGAGGAATATTCTGCAGCATGGTGTCGAATGGATGCGCGATCCGCAGTTCAGCGAAGCGCTGCCAGAGACTTTGAAGCCCAGTAAGTTCCAGCTCCCTCCCTCAATGCCGAAGATGGAGACACGTACGCTAACTCACATACTTGCTCTGTTGCGAATCAAGTGTGGGCCAACTTGATCCGCATGGATGCGGCCTATGCCGATAAAGAGCTGGGATTCTCGCTTGATAATGACTAGTCCGTGCATTGCGCAATTGTTCATCCTCTGCTTTACAAACAAAGAGCACTCGTTGGTCGAACTCAAGCAGATTGCTGTTGGCGCAGCATTAGGCTCAACTTTGCCGTGGTCTGAGGATGTGTTTGTGTGCTTTGCCGTTCTGTGGGCCAACATGCCAAGATCAGGGTCCTTTGTTTCAAGCGGGCGAGAGACAAGTGTCGGAGGCCCTTTTTATTCCTGTGCCCACATCTCAAACGCGCTTCTGAATCCCGCACCTCCACAGCCTCTTATTCCCGAGGTGGCTATTCAATCTCGCTTCTCTCGCTCACCTTTCCCCCCCGTCTTTCGTCTATCTTGAGTCGAGAGGTGCTCGACTCCTCTCTCGCTACCACTGCTATCCCGCATCAACCCTTTAACGGTCAGCAAGATGAGTCAATGTCCGTTAGGATTCAAAGGCACACCGCCACCAGGACACCCCAAGGTCGCTGGCCTCGATAATGCTTCGCCTTCCACTGACGCTGCAAATGGCGCTCCGAGTGGGACAGAAAAGTCAGGTTGGAATCCCTGGCTGCTCTTGGCATTCGATGCGGTGTTTATTCTGGTTGCCATCTACGTTGCGAGAAATGGCGTTCCGAGGGCGATAGCGGATCCGATCAAGGCAGCGTTGGGCAAATTGCAGCGCAAGGTCGATGCAAAGATCGAGTGAACAGACAGCTCAACACCAAGAAGAGAGGATCTTCTCAACACTCGAAAGCGTCAAAGACGTCGACTTGTGTCGTAAAAGCCGCGAGGGTCTTCGGCCAAGTACCGATTACAAAGCTGGCAAAGCGAGTCACCATACAACACCTCGCCACTGGCCTCGATCGGTAAACAGATCATCACCTAGTACGTCCAGGCATGACAGTTGTCTCCCTCGAGATGATTACCTATTCCGTCAAAGCAGCGCTTTTTTCCTGTAAACGCAGCAGCATGCACGACTTGGTCTTGCCAATCGTCAAGTACCTTTCCACACACATACGGTCGCATTCTGTATCCTACGGTCGCAGCTAGTTTGTCTTGTAATCGGAGCAGACGGCGTTTGAACGTTACAAGAGCCATACAAGCCCGAGACACTCGACGCTGCTTCGAAGCTTGGGACATGGAAAGGACTGACCGTGCGCTGCAACGAAGATGAGCTGCAAATCGGGTGCGATCGGGCATCTCAGCCGAGATGAAGCGGTTGACGTGGCAGAGAGTGTGCCTTAATTCGCCGGCATGCACAGACGCGAGATTTCTCGAAATGCACACTCCGCTTTCCAAGAATATATGAGAAGAGCAGGTGTTGTTCTTGTCCTCGCCTCACTTGGCTCCGCTTCCTGTCTTTCGTCCATTCCACCATTAGACTGCTACCCAACATGACGCTCATACAGCTCGGCCTCTGTGCCGGATCCATCTACACCACCTTTTTAATATGGGGTCTTCTCCAGGAACGATGTAAGTACCTTGGTCACTACAAGAGCATTGGTGTCAAGCTGCTCGAGTCGGAACTGACGTTATCTCCTGCATATTGATACTTTGCAGTGACCAAGACGCCCTACATCTCGCCAGCGACGCTTCTGCATCCCAATCCGCAGCCCGAATACTTTCGCTCGCCCCTCTTCCTCAATACCGTGCAAGCGCTCTTTTCTTCCATCGTAGCTTGCATCTATCTCCTCCTGCGTAACCGTGGCTCCAACAAACCTGTCTCGCAGATTCTTGGTCTGCACACTCTCACGCCTAACGGCCTTCCTGCACCAAAGCAGAATGGATCTTCAACCACCAACGGCACCTCTACAGCTCCAACCACGTCGCGATGGATCTCGCCCCTCCTCTCGCGCTACATTGCCATTGCTGCGCTCCAAAGCACCGCCTCTCAGCTCGGCTTCCTCAGCCTCCGCTACATTTCGTATCCCACTCTCACCCTCGCAAAGTCCTGCAAGCTCGTGCCCGTGCTTATTATGAACGTCGTGCTATACAGGCGCAAGTTTGCCGGCTACAAGTACGCCGTTGTCGCACTCGTCACACTGGGTATCTGGCTGTTTATGGCCTTTGCGCCGCCCAAGCCAGGCAAGAAAGCCAAGGGGCCCGAGAACAGCAGCCTGATCGGTCTCCTCCTCTGCCTCCTCAACCTCATCCTCGATGGCGCCACCAACAGCACGCAGGACGAAGTCTTCTCCAAATTCGGCCGCCAGACCGTCTCTGCTGGTCAGATGATGCTCGTCATGAACGCTATTTCTGCCCTCCTCATGTCGCTCACCCTCTCCCTCCCGCTTCCCTTCCTCTCCACCCCCGGTCAGCCCACTCAGCTCTCCACCGCGCTCGCGTTCACACAGAAACATCCCGAGGTGTGGAGAGACATCATCGCCTACGCGCTCGCAGGAGCCGTAGGCCAGGTGTCGATCTTTGAAACGCTCGAACGGTTCGGAAGCTTGACGCTCGTGTCCATCACAGTGACGAGGAAGCTGTTCACCATGCTCTTGTCTGTAGTGGTGTACAAGCACGAACTGAGCAAGTTGCAGTGGGTGGGGGTGGGGGTGGTGTTTGCGGGGATTGGCATCGAGGCCAGGGAGAAGAGACGCGAGGGGTTGGCCAAGAAGGTGGTGCACGATGAGAAGAAGGCGCTTGCCAAGGATGCTTAGCTTGCATTGAAGCATAGAAATTAGAAAGTCTTGTCATTGCTACCGAAAGGCGCTGGGTTGCTGTAAGCGTGAGTGCTGGTTTCTGTGGTCTAGCTCGGCAAGTGTGTATGAGTCGCAAAGTAACGGGACGGGAAAGAGCATGTTGAAGATCGTGAAATCGGGCGTCGATATCTCATGATTGAATTTTCTCAGAAGATACGCGCGCACGGCTAAGCTAAAGCTTTCCTCCACTCATCACACTTTTTTGGCCCTTTCTCCTGGTTCCTATCCTTCCTATCCTTCCTACCCTCCCTTCACCACCATTCCACTGCGCCTGCTATCCACCATGAAGCCGTTGCTTCAAAGTTCCATCGCTTTGCGGCCAAGCGTAGCGGCCAAAATGCAGAGTTCTCTGCTTGCTCCCAAGAGGCCTTTATCGACGCTTCGAGCCATTCGTCCATCAGTGTCGTCGCTGCCTGTCCGAGCCATCATGCCACGCATTCCCCCTTCCCTGGAGGAATCTGCTCGATACTCTGCTCGGGCCTACTCTACAGCACCGAATAATTATCAAGTCATGCAGTCCTTTGGCACGCCTTTTGCGCAATTCGTCTACACCATCTCCCGCATCGCCCGCATCATCACCTTTACCGCGCTCGGTGTGGCCACCATCGGCGTGGTTTCTTTCGAAGCAGCGCATCAGTACGTCGAGCACGTCGCCATGCCTGCCTCCTCTCCTTTCTCCAAGAAGGGCGAAGCTGACGAATTCGGATGGAGCCAGCTTGCGCTGGAAGAATCGTGGTCTGGATCGCCTTCGCACCCTGGCACGGACCCGAGGCTGGGGATCAAGGGACGACACGCAGTGAGATCTGCCTGGATGTGCGTAAACTGGGGTGGCGGTATCTCCCCCGGAGTGCTCCTTGGCGGCGGTGCTGCAGGCAACTCTGGACTGGGAAGGACCGCGATCACGTCCATGGAGGGGGCCAGAACTCTCAAAATGGACGATGGCATGATTCTCGCGATGCAATACCTCAACATTGCTGTCAAGATCGCCGCAAGTAAAGGCATCAAGCTCCCTGATACCGACGCCATCCGCGCTGGACTTGTAAGCGAGGTTGCGGCGAAAGAGCAGCTCAGCAACGTCGATCCGCTCGCACTGGCACTGGAAGCAAGACTGGCCGCGGTGAAGGAGAGGCAAGGCAGCAGAGGCGCGCTCGAGTCGGCCATTGCCAGCTACGAGAAGCTGTACGACACTGCCTCCATGACAGGCGAGGGCGACAAAGCGAGCAAGCTGGTCAGACTCGCTACGAAGCTGGGTGATCTTCACTCGGCGCTGGATAAGAGGGAAGAGGCGGAGGAGTGGCTCAACAGAGCAATCAGCCTTGCGGCAACGGCTGGCGCGCGCACGCCAGAACTCCAGCACGCTAGCGTCAAGGAAAAAGTGGAGGAGAAGACCAAGCATGGGTATCTGAGAGGATGGTTTTCCAAAGCATCACCGTCGGCAGCAGCTTCAAACACTGGCGTTGAGACATTGACACCTGCGGCAGTTGCAGTGGCAGAGGCTGGATCGGATACAGCCCCTACTCCGGCGCTCACTCGGTCACTCATCACAGCGTTGGTCTCGAAATCAGCATTCCACGCTCACTCACCCACACCTTCCTCCCTGCAGCAAGCACTCCAAACCCAAATGTCGGCACTTCAACTTTCCTCCGCCGAACTCGACCGCATTTCATCCCACCCCCCCTCCCAGCCAGCTGAACTGCATATCCTCTGGCTCGCACATCACCAATCCATCCTAAACCTCCACGTCGCCGAAACCATCTTTGCCCTCACCCGCAACCAGTCTTCTTCATCGAAACTTCTGCCTTCCTGGTTCAAGGGCGCATACGGAACCAAGGGGGGTAAGGAGGGGGAAGAGTCGATCGAGTGGGTTGACCAGGCGGATGCGCGAGCGGAAAAGGTGATCAGAGCGTTGGAAGGTGGGAAGGAGGATGCGGTGCAGCTAGAGCGCAGGTGGGCGGAGAGGAAGGAGGTCGCGTTGGTTGCGGGGAGGGTCTTGAGAGATGCGAAGAGGGTGAAAGAGATTGCGAGCAAGAGTAGGGGCACGTTGGAGAGGTTGTAATTGCACACGAGCACTAGCGCTTGGAGGAATTGTCGTCATCCATCTTTATTTTTTTTTGGCAAATCAGTTACGTATGTGCTGATCCTGTTTGCTTGACGTGACACTGGGGGAGATGTAAGCACTTCGGGCGGCCGACCCACCACGTAAGGTTGGAGCCTCGTGCGAGCTTATGAACGCGAAAGATCGCCAAGTGTAGCCTCGCCAAATCCTCCTGCACGCCCCACACACACATGGAAAACAGCAGATTGTTGTGAAATCCCGTCCCATCATGACGGTTCAGTCCCATTGCAAGCCATTGGAATGCAAACATTGTTCATAAACTCTTGTAGCAAAAATACATAACCCTCCTTCTACTCATCTAATGTTCTGTATCACCTCTTCCTCGTCGCGCGCGCCTGCAACTCATCAATATTGTTCCCCAACCTCGCGCCTGGGTTCTCCTTCTCGTACTCGCTCCACAACCCCCTCACCCACTCTCTATCCGTCAGCTTCTTTACAAAGTTGACCAGCCGCCAGCAGTCCTTGAAGTTGGTCGCTGCGCCCAAGCTCACTCTGACGATGCCCACGTCTGCTACAGCTAGCAGACTGGATGCCTCGAGATCGGTGATGAGGCCACGCTGCATTACCGAGGAGGAAGCTCCGGGGTTGCACATGCACGGACCGCCGCGGAGGGAGATACGTTGGCGGGCGGCAGCCCAGATGACAAAGCGGTAGTTGAGCGCATCGCCATCGGGAGAGGAGAAGACGAGGGGCAAGGTGGAGCCGCGCGAAGAAAGGTCTTTCGGTCCAGCGATGCGGACAAGTTTCACCCCTCTTCGTGCTTGCCGCCCACAGTGCTGTTTCTTGAGAGAGGAATCTGAAGTCATCGAAGAGGTGGCGTAGGAGGGGTTCCCAAGCGTGCTGGAAGATCTTCGCTTCTCGTCCACCACCACCTCCTTGTCCTGTTCTCCAGGCGGATAGTAGATCTGGTCCAGCTCCTCAACCAGCCACTCGAGCAGCACCTTGTTGCGGCGCGCATACTTGGGCATCCACTTTTCTGCCCACTCCAACCCAGGCTTGACAGCAGCCATGGCAGCAAAATTCGCCGTGCCATCTTCGAACCGCTCCGGACCCTCGACCAAGCTGAACTCAAACTTGTCCATCGTGATTCCTACGATATTGCCCCCAAAGAAGGTCGGTTTTTGGGTCAGCTTGGCATATTGTTCCTTCCTGAGGATCAAGGCGCCGAGCCCGGTGGGATAGCCGCAGATCTTGTACAGCGATACCACCATGAAATCCACCGCCCCTCTGTGCTCGCGCAGCGAGATGCGCGTGGACGGGGCAAGTGCAGCGGCGTCCAGCCCCACATCCCAACCGTACTGCCTGGCGAGCGGGAGCAGCTGACAAAGATCCAGTTTGGCGCCCGTGATGTTGCTTTGGCCCGTGAAGAAGATCAACCCCTTCTCTCCACCGTTGTCCATTCCCGAGTTGGAAGCGGCTGGAGGTCGGGAGAGGGCGTCGAGATATGCGGCGGGGGAGATAGCATCTTGTTGTTGACCGTCGAATTCGATAAATTCGAAGCTGCCGCCGCCTGCCTCTGCTTTCCTTGCCAACGAGTTGAGCGAGTTATGCGCATCTCGCGGGATCAACACCTTCTTTCCCTTAAAATCGTATGTTTCCCCCACAATGCGAAAGCCTCCTGTCGCGTTGGAGGTCCAAACCACATCGTACTCGGCCTCGTCCGCATCGAAAAACTCGAGCACAGCACGTCGAGCCTCCTCCATCGCCTTGCTACTATGCAAGCTCGCTGGCGAGGTCGAGTGCGGATTCCCCGCAACCGACTTCTTGAGCCATCTGTAGTGGTTCTTGACCAGCGAGGCCGGGTAGAGCGCCGCACCGGTGTAGTCGAGGTACACAGAACCCCCGTTGGAGTCGAGTCGGGAAAACTCGCGTTTGCGGAGCGAGGTGAGCGACGGGTCAGAGTAAGAAGGATGATCCGTGATGAACGAGCTCTTGGCGCGCTGGTACGAGATAGCGTCAGAGAGGGTGAGCGAGGAAGTGGTGGCAGTGGTGTGGACCGCCTTGAGGAAGGTGACGACCATGTTGACAATCGAGACGAGAGATCAAGCAAATAGTTTGTGAGGACGACGAAGAACGAGATACCACACACAAAGGTAGTTTTGGTCTACCTCGAGGGAAGAGGCAAGAGGGAACAGCAAGTATAGGCAGCTCTATGCTACCCCAACCAAGGCAAGAGTCTATCCGGGGTCGTTTCTTGGTGTCCGAGACTTCGAAACGAGTTGGCCACGCGATGATCACGTTCGAGAAGCCAAATACTAATGCCGGCGGTCTTTGCAGCGGGAAGGTGATGCTTGTTCCTGCTTCTCCTGTTTCTGGATATGATCTCCGCCGTGCAGAAGCAGCTGTCAGAATGCGACGCCGCGTTGTTTCCGCCCACGAGAAACTCTATTCTTGCAGCTGAGCAAAGCTGGGTCTTGCAATGGGAAAAGGTACACCGTAGCCGAACCCGTCCAACAGCGCTTCCGGATCCTCGGGCAGGACACTCGTGCAGTGGGGGGAAGAGGGATTAGCGTTTGTAATAGAGGGCAAAGAGAAGTGGGGCAAGGGGATGAATATGGCGGTAGTATTCCGACGATGGCGTGATGGGGAAATGGCGATGGCGTGATCAAGCTCCAGAGCAACCATGCTCTTATACAACGCAGGGCAACCGCCTTTCTGCGCGCCAACTTTGCGTTTTGGCTCGCTTGAGTGTGGTGTAATACCCTTTCTCTACCCTTCCAGCTCTCTTGAAGCGCCTTCCTGTCCGTCCTGCTCGAACTGAGGGCCGCTCGAGTCATGCCGCGAGCTCAGAGGGGTGATAGGGTAGACAAGGGGGTGAAGTGTACGAGCTGGAAGGAGGGTTAGTGAGCGTTTCTGGGACATCTAGCGCGACCAACACGGCAGCAGAACCGATGGTTGGTGACAGGAGCGGCAGGCAGGGGGGACGAATAAAAAAACTAGCCGACAACTTGAAAGCTGTCAAGAAAAGAAAAGAAAAGAAAAGAAAAAAGAAAAAGAAAAAAAAAAAAGTAGCCGCGCTTCAGCTCAAACTGCTGTTTACAGTACAGAAAATGTGGTCGTCGATCCATTCCTCATTGATCGGCTACTTTCCCCTCGCACCCTTAACGCCCTTAGACTCGCATCCTCCTGGCACCGCTTATCGTCGAATAACCACACTTGGCAAGACACGACAGTGTCAGCAGCAATGAGCGTCCCTAACTGGATGGGTCGTGATATTTGTCGAGTCTTGGTACAGGTCGTGAGAAGCAAAGAGGGGGAATAAGGGAGGGTCTAGCGCATTCGGAGTGGCTCATCCGAATGCTGGGTCGCGTGTAACCGCGCTCTATGATTGGCAGCCATGACGGCACCCTGTCTCTCCCTCCTCTTTCGGATGGATATCTGGGTGTCCAGCCCTTTTTCCACTTGTTTTTTTCTCGTCGCCTTCTCTTGCGCTCATCAATTGTAAACGTAAGCATATTGGGACGGCAGGTGGAGACAGAGGCGTCGATGAGAGAGAGAGAAAGCGAGAGAAAAGCCAAGCATCTGGGGTATGGGCATAAGCAAGAACAAAGACAGGGGGGGCCTTCGATCTGACTGGCTCGGGTAAGGCCACATTGCAATAGCGAACGCGATTCTTTGGTTCCGGGTGACTTCAGAGGGAAGGGGAATTTTCATGCTCCTCCCCAAGTAGCAGGACGGTGCCGTAGCTGGTCTAGACTTACCATTGCTCTGCTTTGCACCCTGATCCGGCTCGGTTCTATCGTTACAAAGATACCGTACTGCACTGTGAGGTACGAACGTTGGCACGGAAAAGAGGCAGGTCCGCTCGAATGCTGGTGCTGACATGAAATGACTGCAGCGGCCGGGTACTTCAGTGATTGGTTCTCTGGCAAGCGCTAGCGTGCGTATTTGAGGCTCGGATGCGGCATCCAGCTCGGCACAAGCCTGCCCTCACCAGACAAAGAAAAGAAAAAACTGGTGCGGGCGAAGCGAGGAAGTGGTGCCTGGCCCGCTAGGGGGACCGTGTCTGTGTCCATATTCGACAGCCAAGCTAAGCCCTGTCAGATATGCAAATCCGAGGACCGCAAAGTACCCGCCTCCCACCCCACCCTCGTTTCATCCTGACCGAACGGGTTGTTTGTTAAAAACATTTATCACCGGAGCCCACTCGACTAGCTCCTGTAAACAAAGCTCGAGGACGATCATAGCAACGCAGTCGGCAGAGCGAGTGACTGGATGAGCGATCGAGGTGGGCGAGACACGACCGAGCGACAGAAAAGTAGCCAGCTAGCGCGGCTGTCTGAGACCCGGATTTTTGGGAGCTTGTTTTTTCCCCCGGGTGTGCGGATCGGATTCGGACCAAAAAAAGAAAAAGAAAAAGAAAAAGAAAAATGTTACCGTCAACAAGCAAGGCAAGCAAGGGTTTGCGGCAACTTTCCCACCTCACCTTGCTCCGCTTGCTTGTTGATCTCCGCTGCAGGGTGTGTGATGTTTCTTGTTGGCATTCGACAGCCGAGAACACAACAAGTCTGTACATCCGAGCTCTGTCCTGGCTGAGTACGAAACGGGTTCAGAAACGCATAGGCCAGCGCTGTGTGAGAGGGTAAGAATGACAAGTTTTGCAAAGCGTATATAGTCCCGACCCTATCTCGTCTGGCATGTTTTGTGTTGATCCAACAAACGATACGACAACTTTCGCTGCACAAGCAAGCTTCGCCTTCTACCAAGCAAAGCAGTTTTACCATCGCTCATTTACATTACAATGAAGGACCTCGAATCGGTCCAAACCGGCGGTGGGCTGGTGTGGGAAGACATCTCGGTCTCGGTCCCCATCAAACGGTCGCTTGCCCAACGCTTCCGTCGCACCACCCCGCTCGATGCGCCTAAGGAAAAGCTTCTCCTTTCTGGTCTCTCTGGCAGCGTCGCGCCCGGCGAGATGCTTGCCATCATGGGCCCATCGGGTGCAGGCAAATCTACCCTCCTCGACGTCCTTTCCACCCGAAAACCACCCTCTTCCGGCTCGGTTTCAGTCTCGATCGGCGCCAAAGACGTCAAGTCCGTCTCGAGCTACGTCGAGCAATCCGACTCGCTCCTTGGCGTGCTCACGGTCCGCGAAACCATCTGGTACTCTGCCAAGCTCTCCCTGCCCCCCACCACCTCCCCTGCGGCCCTCAACGAGCGGGTTGACCTGATCATTTCCGACCTTGGCCTTGCCGGCGTGGCGCACCAGAAGATCGGCACGGCTATCCAGAGGGGTATTTCGGGTGGTCAGAAGAGACGCGTTTCGATCGGTTGCTCGTTGGTAACTTTGCCCAAGATTTTGTTCTTGGACGAGCCGACGAGTGGGCTGGATACCTTTACGGCGCACGAGGTGATTGCGGCGATTAGGAATCTCGCTAAGAGGCACAACATTGCGGTGCTGGCCACGATCCATAGCCCGAACTGGGAGATTTTCAGTTCCTTTGACAACACTCTGTTGCTTAGCAAGGGAAGAACGATTTATCAGGGACCGACAGGGGGGGTGGCGCCGTGGTTTGCCGGGTTGGGGCAGAAGTGTCCGGAGCATACGAACCCGGCAGATTTCATGATTGAGTTGGTCAACGATGACTTTCTTGACTCCAACCGCAGTCAGGCTCAGGCGGGTGGTGGTGGTAACGGAGGAGAGAAGCCGGGGGTGATCAAGAAGGGGGACACCAAGGCGTTCGCAGATGCCTGGGCCAAGCACGTCGCTACCCCCGTCACCAGTTCTGCCCTCCGCCCTGGCTCCTTCTCCTCCACAACTTCTGCTCCCCGCACCCACTCCAACGAGCCCGAAAGCCGCGCCTCGATTCCCCCAGAAAGCACCTCCAGCAACAAGAACAATCTCGCCACGCAATACTCGCGCACCCTCACCCTGACGCGTCGTAACTTCCTCAACTACTCGCGCAACCTGCTCGCCTACGGCGTCCGCCTCGGCATGTACATCGGCATGGGTGTCCTCCTCGCCACCGTCTGGGTCAACCTCGCCCAAACAGACACGCGCATCAACGACCGCCTCTCGGTCCACTTCTTCTCCGTCGCCTTCCTCGGCTTCATGGCTGTCGCCGGTATCCCCGCTTTTCTCGAAGAGCGCTCCGTCCTGCTGCGCGAGTCCAAAAACGGTCTGTACGGTCCGTTGGCTTTCACACTCGCCAACACCGTGTCGACGATCCCGCTCATGTTTTTGTGCTCATTCGTGTTTGCGGTGTTGGCATATTGGAGTATTGGTCTCCACCCGGGCGCGGGGTACTTTTGGAGGTTCCTCGCCTTTCTTTACCTCGGCGTACTCGCTGCAGAGTTCCAAGCACTCCTGATCGCTGCAGCAATTCCGATCTTCGTGGCATCCCTCGCCGTCTGCGCATTCCTCAACGGATTCTGGATGTGCGTACAGGGCTACTTCATCCGCGCCGTGAACCTGCCCAGGTTTTGGTACTACTGGGCCCACTGGATCGACTACGAAACCTACGCCTTCGATATCCTGGTCAAGAACGACTTCAACAACCTCACCTTCACCTGCCAGGGCTCGATCCAACAAGGCACCTGCAACTGCGCCTACCCAAGCACACTCATCAAACAAGGAATCTGCGCCGTCAGTGGCCAAGACGTGTTGCAAGCGCTCGACATCAACGGGATCAGTATCGGTCTGTACGCCAGCATCCTCCTCATCATCGTCGTGGTGTACAGGGTCCTGTTCTATGGCGTGCTCAAGTGGCAGCTCAGGTGATTGCACTGCAGCTTGCGTGCTTCTCGTGCAGATGCTGTAGATAGAAGCTATGCTGTGACGATTCGTAATGATACCTGTTCCTGAATTCATACGGTGGGTTTGAGCAGAGTGTGCCTTGCTTGGCTTAGCGAGACAGACGCAAGGTCTCGACTGGCAGTGTCTGCATCGGATGAGCAGTTGCAGGATACGATCAACAGGTACTACAGTTGTGCAAGCATCTACTCAATGACGACGTTGAACGCGCCACCGCTCTTGCTCGACATCCCTGCCTTTGCTTTCTTCTTCTTCGTCACTTTGACCACCTTTGCCCCACTGGTCTCTTCCCCCTCCCCTTCTTGCTCCTCTGCCCGGCTACTCTTTGTCTTGCTCGCCTTGTTCTTGCTACCTTTCGGTCTGAGCATCTGCTGCTGGTCGGGCATCTCTTCCTCCTCCAACACGGGTGGTCTCACCTTCTCCCCCTTGCCCTTGCCCTTGCCCTTGCCCCTCTCGCTCTTTGCTTCGCCTTCCGTAAAGATGAGGTCATCAATGCGCACGATCGGGATCGAATCCACATCCTCCTCCTCCTCCTCCTCCACCGCCCCCGGCTCCGCCTCCTGCTCCTGCTTCTTGGCGCGGGAAGAGTCGACGATGTAGAACGGATCGTCGCGTTGTCGTTGCAGTCTTCCTTCTCGTTGAGCTTTGCTTTCTTTGGCGGATGGTTTGGAGGGGGCATATGCGGTAGCGGTGGTGGAGGGATGGGTGAACGGGGGCTCGTCATCGGCGTCGATGGGGTGGGTGGCGAGATCGATGCCGTCCAACACGACGTAGGTTTCCGTCGGCACGATCCACGCGTGCAAGTCGAGATCGATCGGTTCGGGGACCTTGGACTGCGCATTGGCACCCAACGGCCCCAAGGCATGGTTAAAGAACAGCGGCGAGAGCAGATCGAGACTTCTTGGCGGCTTGACGTGCTTCTCCTCCTCTTTATCCTCATCTTCCGCCTTCTCTTCGTCTGCTTCTTGCTTCTTTTCCTCCTCTGTGGTTGAGGAAGATGCGGTGTATCCCTCCAAATCCTTTTCGATCAGCCTGAACAGCTGACGGTACTCCACCGTCCTCTCTTGCACCTCTGCATCCAACGTCATCCCCTGGATGCCTTCGAGTCTCTTCACTATGTCCTGTGTGGTGGACACCAGATCTTGGAAGTCAGCTTGCGGCTTCATCCCGTCCTCGTCCCATCGGGTCGAAATGGCGGACGCCCAAAAAGCATACAGCTTCACCGCACCGTGCACGCACGCAGCCGAAGTGGAGGCGTCGCACACAGCCGGATCGTAGAGCGCAGGCCGCAAAAGCAACGGAATGACTCGGGCAGGCGAAGGCAGCTCGTAAGCGTACTCGCCCAAGATCCAAGCCGCCGCGTGGAGCACTTTGCGCGCTTCGCGTGTGTCCTCCCCCCCTCCCCCAGCCGCGCCGGCAGACTTGGTGGCACTCAACGCTGCAGTGTTCGCGGACTCCTCGGACCAGTCGTACGAAGGAAGCAATCGGCCGTCTTGCAGCAAGGCGATCATGGCACGAGTCGCATGTGCCCTAATCGCCCTCACTCTAGCAGTGATATCGATGAGCTGGTCCCTGATCTTCGACCCGACCCTGTTCCCATCTGGAAGATTGGGCACGGTGGAGAGATGAAGCAGTGTATCGAGGTACCAAGAGAAATCCACCACGTTCGCGTACGTATCGTAGCTTCCCAACGCGAGGATCCTCTCGACAATCTCCAGCCTGTATGAAGGCGACAACGTCGGATTATTCGCCGAAGCGATCGCGGCTAGCGAGCTCGATGTTGGGTCTGCATCCATCCCCACGCCTCCTCCGCTCGCCAAGCTCGCTTTAAGCGCTGCCGCTGCGGCACCTGCACCATCCATCCCACCCGCCGCAACTGCAGAACTCGGTGGTTCAAGATGGGACAACAGCTGGCCGACGATGCTCTCGAGGTTCCTACTCACAGCCATACCGGACACCAGCTCGAGTGCACGCAGGCGAATGGACAGATCCGGATCCTCAATGCTCTCAAAAATGACGTCCTGATGCTGTGCGACCAAGTGCGCGTGGCTGGGCAGGATCTTGACGAGCGCGAGCAGCGCAATGTACTTGAGATTCTGATCCGTATCCGTAAGGAAAGCTGCAAGCTTCTCGACGCAGATGTGGGCGAGGTCGTCGCCGCCAGGCTGGGTGAGCATACCGCCGATGATGATGGTGTGGATGCATTCGTAGAGCAGGCTCATGGCCGGCGTGGTCGAGATGATGGTGGATATTGGCGGCACGAGTTTTTTGACCAGCCGCGGTTCGAGCGGGGTGAGCGAGCCAAAGAGCTTGATGATCTTGATGAGCATCCAGTTGTTGGTCGAGGTGGTGAGCAGGCGGAATAGCTGTGGGGAGAGTGGTAAGAATGGACGTGGATCCCTCCTCGCTAGCTCGCAAACAATGTTCACTGCAGCAGATACCACGCCCAGATCCTGATCGTCGAGCTTCTCCCTCAAACGGTCCCAGCTAGCCTCGAGCAAATCGGGTGACTTGATGATGAGAGCATACAGCACTAGCACTGCCTTCTTCCTAATCATCGCCCTGCTATGCGTCAGCAGCTTGATCACATCCGGCCCCAAATGCCTCGCCAAATCCGGCGTCGCGATATGCGCCAACCCATTCAACGCCACCGCCACATCCAACGGCTGGGACGACTGTAAATCCTTCTTGATCATATTCGTCGCAAGGATCAGCACATCCGTGTCGGCAGAGAAGCACTGTGCAGCCGCAAGGTAGCCAATGTGCTTGTGGTGGTATTTCGCCGACGCCATGGTTTCGAGCATGTGAAAGTTGGCACCGGAGAAAGGATAGCCGAGCATTTGGAGATAGGTGAGTTTGAGCACGGCTTCGGCTTTAACTTCGAGGTCGCCAGACCGGACTTCATGACGGATCTCGTCCATGACCTGGGCGACGTATTTGGGTTCATCCTTGCCGCGGTGCGAGCGGAGGCCCTTGATGAGGGCCGAGAGCGAACGCTCGAACATGGCACCGTCGAGATCTCTACTTGCCCTGAGAGTGATGCCTCGTCGCTGCTAGTCGAACGGCGCCCAGATTTGGAGACTGGGCGAGGTGGCAGCTAGAGGGAAAGGACCGAGCTGAGCTAATACGCAGAGCAGTGCATCATGCGTTGATGGAACGGGGACGTGACCAGTCTTGTTGATAGACAGCAACCCTACGTCGGTATCCCTGTCTTGTCTGGTTCTGTATGAAGAGCGTCGTTGCTCGCCGGTTCGAGTGATGGAGGGTGGAGGGAGATGCTAACGAAACGTCGAAGCTGCTGGTCCGAGTGTGGAAAGTGTCTGTGTGTTGGTCTTTGGATCTTCTCCACCTCGCAAATCGAGATGTGTTTTAAAATCGATCCCGATGGCAGTTCAATTTCGAGAGCACCAATTTCGAGAGCATTTTTGAATAGGATATCGAGCAACACTAACGAATGATCAGAAACGCATGACAAGGATCACCGAGGCTCAGCACGCACACAGTCAGCGAGAGGAGAGTAATGGTAGTGGTGTGCATTGCGACGCATCCATGCCGATGTAGAGCTCTGCCAGATGACACATGAAAACGCAAAACTTCAACGACAATCAGATGCCCACTGGGAGCTCTTCCAAAGGCTGCGACTCGAGCTCCTTCTGACGCTGAGCCTTCTCCTCGTTGAGTGCCTTTTCCTCTTCCGCCATCCTCTGCTCCTTCTCCTTTTTGGCCTCCTTCCTCAACTGCTGCTGGCGATCAATCTGCTCGCGTACCTCGCTCGACAGCTCAAACACCCTCAAACTTCCCCTGAACCTCTCATCCCACTCGACGCCCTTGCTGGGCTTGATGATCTCGAATCCCATCTCGGCGTTCCTCCACTCCTTCTCCTTCTTGAACCTTTCTTCACGCAGCTCGGCCTCGGTCTTGCTCGGATCGTTCTTCTCGAGCTTGGTCTGCTCGCGCAGTCCCCTAGCCAGATCGCGCGCGTCTTTGAGATGCTTGGGCAGCGCCTTGTAATAACTCTCCCTTGCTTCAGCCAAATTCTTGTCTGACTTGAGGAAGTAGGGTGGGTATCGCTCTTCGCTCTGCAAGCCCCAGTCGAGATCACCGCCTTGGGGAGGAGTGTCGGGCACTTGGTTGGGGAGCGTGCCCTCGCGACCAGCTTGGAAGTCGCGTGCGGTCTCTTTGGTACCGTACACGAGCGTGAGGGCGAGCTCGGCGCCGTGCCGCACCTTGTCGCGCTGGCGGAAGAACTGATACATGCGGATGGGGATGTTGCGCCAGCCGACGAGGTTGGTGAAGTCGACAAAGCAGATCGGGGGTTGCGCTGGAATCTGCGCCGGTGGCTCGAGCAGGCGAGGGTCCAGACGGGCGGCGGCTGCCTCTGCCTCGGTCTTGGCACGCTGCTTCTCAGCCTGAGCAGCAGCAGCAGGGGAGGTACCCATCATTCCATTGAATGCGTTAGGCCCCGAACCAAGGTTGTAGGGCGCAGAACCGAACTTGTTGGTACTAGAGCCGAAGCGAGATGGGAGGGATGCACCAGCACCATCGTCTTCGCCCGACTCGGCAAGAGCAGCGATGGCCCTGTCTTTTTCGTCCAGGAACTCGCCCGAGGTTGAAGCGCTGCCGCTGGTTGTTTGTGAAGAAGAGGTAGAAGACTCAGCGGGCAGTTCGTCGAAAGCGTGGTCCTCGGCGAGCAGCTGTGCGAGCTCATCATCTCGATCGCGCTTGAGCACTTCAAGCGGTGTACACCAACCATTCTTGAGCGCCCATGCCCACTCCTTGTACGCTGGCCTACCAACAAGCACAAGACCCCCATCAATCTCCCTTTGCAGCTCCTGCTGCGGTGTGAGCGAAAACTGAGTCTGAGACATGGCAGTCATCTCGTCCATCCACGGCTCCAACCCCAGCAGCTTGCGTCTCCTCTCCTGAATCTTACTCTGCAATTCTCGGGCAAGACCACCATGACGAGTGCCATTGGTCACCTCCCAATCAATGCCCGCAGCCACAAGCACGGGCTTAACATACTTCTTAAAGTACCGCAGCGCCTTATCATAGTCGTCGTCACCAGGGGAGCGTGTGGCATAGACGGTGATCTTGCGCGGCCACTCGCCAGGCTTCATTGGCTCCTCGGAAAGGTGCCTGACCTTGTCGATATAGTCTTCTCGGATGAGTCTACATTGGCGACGATCATCGTAGTACAAGTAGGAGAGGGTTGAGACGGTGACGAGGAAGATCGACCAGTTGCGAGAGGGCAAACGTGGCTTCCATGCCAAGACCGACTTGGGGATGCCCATGTACTCGAGTGGACGCAGGACGGGTGGAACCTCTCGAGGAAGGGGATTGGGTTTGGCAGCGGCGGCGGAGGCAGCATTGCTGGCTGTGGAGCTGGATGGCGCTGTTGTGGACGAAGTTGATGAGGACGTAGAGGCAGCTGGAGTAGACATCTCCGTCGATGTGGACGGCGTGGGTGGTGTCGAGCTCATGATGGCTAGTTACAACTTGACCACTGTTGTTGTTGTTGCTACGCTCCGGGGTGTTGGGTGTTGGTGATGAGGCTGTCACTGTTCAAAATCAGATCAGTCGAGGACAAGGTTGAACAACTCTTCCGCCTTTTTTTTTTTTTTTTTTTTTTTTTTTTTCCCCGGAAGATCGCGCGAGCAGAATTTCCGACTGTTTGGGGCGAAAGCGAGAGACTCGGAATTCGGTCATTTTCCTCTGACGTCCACATTTTGTTCGCAACAGCTAGTTTGCAGCTCATCCTATTCGCTTTCTGTCGTCAAGCAATCACTTGACCCTCGCTGATACGAACAAGTTGCTTGCACACCCTCGCAGATATGGCACCATCGATAGCACCAGCAGCCTCAATCTCGGCTTTGGCAGCTGCATCGTCCGTCAAGAGGACTTCGCCGACCGCGTTGCGAGCCTTGTCTGCTGAGCTCGGCACTTTGGCCCGGTCGGACGCCAGTGCTTCCTTCTCGTTCGGCCCGGTCAGTGTGGTCGCTTCCGTCTCTGGACCGACCGAAGTGCGCATTCGTGACGAGCTCACGGATCGAGCCACGCTCGATGTCATCTGGCAGCCGCAGCACGGTGTAGCAGGCATCCCCACCCAAGCCGTTTCCGACTCGCTCTCCACCGCCTTCTCCTCTGTCTTGCTCCTGCATCATCATCCACGTTCGTTGATACAGGTGGTGCTTCAGACGTTGTGTTCGCCAGCACTACCTCAGTCGGCGGGACAGGCGGTGCACAGCGATGTGGGTTCAAGTCAGAGATATGTGGCGAGGCAGCCGCTGCTAATGGGACCAGACAATCCGCCAAGCGTCACAGAGCAGGCTGCGCTGATCAACGCTGCGTCGTTGGCGTTGTTGGATGCTGGGATTCCGGCGAGGGGGAGCGTGGCAGCGTGTGCATGTGCGATCCTTCCAGCAGCGCAAGGGACGGTGCTGAGGCAGAACAGCCATCTGGCCGAAATCTCGGAATCACAGCTTGCAGGCCTCGTGCGCCAGTACAAGCAGGACAACGGCGAAAGCGATGACATCGAGATGGATAACGAAGGCACAACCGGTGTCAAGACGAGGAAGAAATATACGGGAGAGTACGTATCAGTTGACAGCATGGTGTAATACCCATGAGACAGATAGCATTGACTGACTCGAATTGGCTCCTTTTCCATTGCATTGCATTCCTCTCGCGTAACAGCACGGTTGTCCTGCTGGACCCAACACCGGTGGAGCTCGACTATGCTCTGAGCACACACGTCTTTGCCTTCTCCTTCTCTCAAGCGTTAGACGAGTCGGACAAGGATGCTGCCCCACGCGAGGTGTCGGAGCAGATCCTCGCTGAGTCGCA
Source organism: Ustilago lituana (assembly GCA_928869825.1). Classification (NCBI taxonomy): domain Eukaryota; kingdom Fungi; phylum Basidiomycota; class Ustilaginomycetes; order Ustilaginales; family Ustilaginaceae; genus Ustilago; species Ustilago lituana. Next base: position 144,994 of record CAKMYA010000035.1, read on the forward strand.
AGGAGCAGTCGACTGGGACGATCTGCAGCGTGCACGTGAGCTGTGTTTGAATGCCAGCTCTGCTGTGGTGGCATTTATGCGGACGGCGTTGCGCAAAAGAGTCGCTTCGCAAATCGCCTGAACAAAACCGCTCACTGTAATACTATCATTGTTGCATCACCGGGTGCTGTGAAGCATGATGCTACGAGGTGTTTCTGTGCTCTCTTCCTGCGAGAGTAATGCTCCCCGCGGCAGCGTGGTCGAGCAGTCCTGAAGGATGAGTGTAGTTGATGAATATTTGGTATTGTTACGCCGCATTATCAATACGTCAATCAATAAATGGGGGGTCGCGCTGGGCTGGCTTGAGCGTTTCTGCGGTGTTTTTCTCGGTTCGGCTCTCGGCCAAGACTGTGCAGCTCAAAGGGGCCAAAGTGTCGAGACAAAGCGGTGCTGCACTGAACACGGCACCACCTCAACCCTTCCCTTTCATCCGATGCGTACATCTTCTCACGACTTCATCTCGACTAGCCAAAACGCTTCCGCTTCTCCTTTGTTCGCCATTCACCAATAAAGCTAGACCTCAAGATCCCTTTGTGTGTAGCCATCACACGACTTTGGTAGCCTGCATCTCGTTTGAGCACCATCGCTGCTAGCGCGCTACCGCATCCGTCCCCACCCGCTACTGCAAGACGCACATCTCAGACCTGCATCAGCTCTGGCGCGCCACTCGAGTTCATTCCAAGGCGCCACACAGGGCTCAAACGGGATTGTCAAAGGAAGCACTAGACATCCCGTTGTCAGACCTTTCCACCCCTGTGCACCTGTGCTCCCCGCCGAGGGCAGACAGATAAGAACCGTTTGTTCTCCTTTCCTTCGCTCGTCGAGAAGGTTCGCCCAACATGATCTCTGCCTTCTTCATCTTCAACCAAAAAGGCGAGGTGCTCATCTCCCGCCTCTTTCGCAACGACCTCCGTCGCAGCATCGCAGACATTTTTCGCATCCAAGTCGTCTCCAATCCCGACGTGCGCTCACCCATCATCACCCTCGGCTCTACCAGCTTCTTCCACGTCCGTCACGAGAACCTCTACATCGTCGCCGTCACCAAATGCAACGCCAACGCCGCGCTCGTGTTTGAATTCTGCTACCGCGTCATCACCATCGGCCGCTCCTACTTTGGCGGCAAGTTGGACGAGGAAGCGGTCAAGAACAATTTTGTGCTCATCTACGAGCTGCTTGACGAGATCCTCGACTTTGGCTACCCGCAAAACTCGGAGATCGATACGCTCAAGATGTACATCACCACAGAAGGCGTCAAGTCGGAGCAGGCGGTGAGGGAGGATTCGAGCAAGATTACGATCCAGGCGACTGGAGCGACGAGTTGGAGGAGAGCAGATGTAAAGTATAGGAAGAACGAGGCGTTTGTAGATGTTGTCGAGACGGTCAACCTCTTGATGAGCAACAAGGGGACCATCCTCAGAGCAGATGTGGATGGAGCCATTCTGATGCGCGCCTATCTCACAGGAATGCCCGAGTGCAGGTTCGGCTTGAACGACAAGCTGGTGCTGGAGAAGAACGATAAGAACCGAGGCAAGGTCGACGCGGTCGAACTCGACGATTGCCAGTTTCACCAATGCGTCAAGCTCTCCAAGTACGACACGGACCGCTCCATCTCCTTCATCCCCCCCGATGGCGAATTCGAACTAATGCGCTACCGCTCCACCACCAACGTCAACCTCCCCTTCAAAGTCCACGCCATCGTCGAAGAAATCTCAAAGTCCAAAGTCGAATACACCCTCAACCTCAAAGCTAACTTTGACTCGAAACTCAACGCGACCAATGTCGTACTCCGAATCCCAACGCCGCTCAATACTTCGACGGTCAAGTGCCAGGTCAGCATCGGTAAGGCTAAGTATGTGCCTGCGGAGAATCATATTGTGTGGAAGATCGCGAGGATTCAGGGTGGGGGAGAGGCGAGTTTTGGCGCAGATGCAGAGTTGAGTAGCACGACGGTGAGGAAGCAGTGGAGTAGACCGCCGATTGAGGTGGATTTTCAGGTACTGATGTTTACGAGCTCGGGGCTGTTGGTGAGGTATTTGAAGGTGTTTGAGAAGAGCAATTATCAGAGCGTTAAGTGGGTCAGGTATTTGACGAGGAGCAGTGGGAGCTATCTTATTCGGTTCTAGGGAGGGGGGAGGGGGGATTGGCGTTAGGGGTTGCATTGCTTTCGCTGGCTTTCTCAAGGTGGGATGGGAGGTGGGGTAGCGAGGCGTGGTGAGAGCATGAATGCCGAACTTCCATGCAGCGTCGCAGACATATGATCACAGACGAGGTTGTTTACATGGCATGATTGTTCCATTGCATTCACTTCGCGCAACATGTCCTTCCGCCTAATTCTATCACTACAAGCACAAAAGAAGCAAGAGAAGTCAGCAAATCCACTGTCTCCCATCCCATCCCATCCCTTCCAAAGTGCGCAATGTGTACGTCGAAGCGTCCGTATCTTTTCCAAATAAGTTCTCCACATCGATCTGTCCCCTACACCCTCTTTCCTGGGGAGACGTGGGGAAAGAGGATGTAGGGGAAGATTGGTTCGGAGGATTGACAGATTATAGATGATGTTGGGTTGTCGTCCTTCGCTTCTGCCAGCACTGCTGACGGTACGGTATTTGTGGGCTGTGTTGAGGGTTGGTGAGAAAGCACTTACAGTAGGGGGTGGCACTCGACGACGACGCCGACAGTGCGCGACTGTTTGCGGGTCGGTGAGAGGGGCCGTCGAGTTGGTGGTGATGGTGGTGGTTGAGAAGGAGAGGCAGGGGAGGAGGAGAAGAAAATTGTACGGCAGTTCACAAAAGCGACGTCTGCGAAAATCGAGCAGAAGTCGAGTCTCGGCCGGTTCAAAGTCTCGGGTTGCAAGTTGGCAACCTTCGCAGGGTCCACCATTCCATTCAGCATGCTTTCTTCTCCAACCTTTTGCGTCTGCCCGCAACGCTTCTCTAACCGTCATCACCTCTACACTCACCTCGAAGGCCTCACCAAGACTACAAGACGCAAAGACACGCGCATCTCAAGCATGCCAAACCAAACGGCGGCTGAAGACCGCTCGGCCTTCCACCTTCTCGGCCACCCCCTTCCCGCCCTAATCGACCTCGCCTCTACCTCTGGCACCCCCATCGACCTCTTCACCCTCTCCCTCCGCCAACCAATCCTGCTCTTCCTCTACCCCTCCACCCCCTCCCCTGCTGCCTGGCCCCACATCCGCAACGCCTCCGCATGCACGCCCCATCTCACCTCTGTCTCCTCCCACCTCCCTGCCCTTCTCTCCAAAGATCCCCAACTCAAGATCTTCGGCCTTTCCACGCAAGCACACAGCGAGCAGGTGGAAGTGAAGCAGAGGTTGGGATTGAAGTTCGATCTGTTGTCGGATGAGAAGGAGGAGTTGACGAAGGCGCTGGAGATTCCGACGTTCGAGGTGGAGGGGAGGAGGTATTTGAGGAGAATGACGTTGTTGTTGAGGGGAGGGCAGATTACGAGGGTGGACTATCCGGTTGAGGTGCCGCAGGAGGCAGCGAGGAGGGCGGAGGGGTTGTTGAGGACGGAGCAGGAGTTGATGGACGAGGTCGAGGCCAGGGATGCTGCTGCTGCGGCGGCGGCCTCGACTCAAGCACAAGCATAATCGTGTGCATAGAATGGGAACAAGATCCAAGACATAGAACACGCTATATTGTACTGGCTAGTACCGCAATGGAAACAATAAAAGGCTACGATGCAGTGACGTTGGAAGCCGCGTGAATCGTGACACTACTCTCAGCGCCGTTGGTCTAAGAAAGCGGTTCTGATCGATTTAAAAGCTAAAAGTACAGTGCGTGAACGAACATCGACACTTGCTGGCAAGCTGCTAGTGCATTTACAAGCTTGACTGTCCTGGTAGAGAGCACGATGCTCGAACGAGGAATCAACGACCGCGGCCACGTCCACCGCCACGCATACCTCCACCCCTCCCTCTCCCCCTCCCCCTATCCACCATACCTCCGCCTCTCGCCCCTCTCGCCGCTGTATCCTTCCTCTTGCCCTTGGGCTTGGGCGCGTCATCCACCAAAAGCATGTCGAGCGGCAGCGCATCGGGCAGGATCCAGTATCGAATATTATTCCCCCTGATCGAAAGCGTATCCAGCGATACAGCGGGACGACCGCGGACGGTCATCTTGACAGTCTTAAGGTGTGTATTCATCTGAATATCAACACCCGTCACGGTGCCATGAACAACAGTGCCGTTTTTGAGCTCGATCGTAACTGACTCGTTGTTGAGCTTCATCAAGAACCTGCACAAGTACACCATCGGCACGGAAGACAAAGAACAGTACAATGTCAGTAACAATCCCCCGCATTTGCGACGCACGATGGGCACCAAACCGTATTGCTCACCTGACGAGCTTCATCTTGGCTCTGTCGTATGACGTGTCCGCAGTCGACGAGAATACAAGCAGGAGCGTGGGGGGTGATGTAAGGCCTTGACCCTGACGATAACGCGCAAGATCGAGTGGTATGCGCTCCTGTGCAGGCGTTGTGTAGGAAGTCCGGCCGTATAGCAAGCGCTCTGTGCGTCCTTCTAGACAGTGTGGTCGTTGGTAGAATATGACAAGAGCAGGTGGATGGTGTCGACGACGATCAAGCCCAAATATTGTCGACATTTCCACCTGATCTTGCTCTCATCGCGTTGGATCGTAAGAGAGTTGTGCCCGATGCGGTGGGAGGATCGCGAGTCGCGAGTCGCGAGTCGCGTGAGGTGTTGGGCGTGAGACACAGAAAAAAGACGTGTTAATTGGGTTGAAATGCGACGGTTTTTTTGAGTTTCGCTAACTAGGCTGGCCTGACTCGCCAAAAGTGAAATTAAGAAATCACGAATGCGAGGCGGCACAAACGCGACTGTCCTCCACAATGTGATTGGATTGGAAATGCGCTCTCTCTCTCACACACACACACTCCTTGGCTTTGCTATACTTGGTGCTTGGCTATGACGAGCTGCGAAGCATACCATTCCACTACCTCCATCACACTCTTTCTCGACCGCTGACCCTCGTCCGCTTACCCACCAACAACACCATTAGCATGAAGTGAATATCACCCCAATCTTCACCATTAGCGCAACTCTCGCTCGCTCGGTCGACCGCCCATCATGGGTATTCAGGGCCTGCTCCCGCTGCTCAAGGACATCCAAAAACCCGTCCACGTCTCGAGCTATGCTGGCAAAACACTCGGCGTCGATGCCTACGTCTGGCTCCATCGCGGCGCATACGGATGTGCACGCGAGATCGTGCTAGGCGACCCGACTCCGCGCTACATTGCCCATGCGCTCAGCCGAATCCGCATGCTCCAGCACTTTGGCGTCAAACCCTACCTCGTGTTCGACGGCGACAAGCTCCCCGCGAAGCGTGGCACCGAGGATGATCGCGAACAGCGTCGCAGCGATAACTTGGCAAAAGCAAAGGCGCTCGAGCAGCAGGGAAAGATGCAGCAGGCAAGAGACGTCTATGGCAAGTGCGTGGATATCACCCCGGAGATGGCCTTCCAGCTTATCAAGGTGCTCAAGCAAGAAGACATACCGTATGTCGTGGCGCCGTACGAGGCGGATGCACAGCTGGCGTATTTGGAGGCAGAGGGGTTGATTGATGGCATCATCACCGAGGACTCGGACCTGTTGGTGTTTGGCTGCAAGACGGTGCTCTTCAAGCTCGATCAGGCGGGTAATGCGGTCGAGATGCTGCAGCAGAGGTTCTGGACCAACAGACAAGTCGCGCTTTCCGGTTGGACCGCGGTCGAGTTTCGTCAAATGGCCATTCTGTCGGGCTGCGATTACCTGCCGAGCATCGTCGGAATGGGTCTCAAAAACGCACACCGGCTGCTTAGGCGGTACAAGACGATCGACAAGGTGCTTCAAGCCGTGCGACTCGAGGGGAAAATGCGTGTACCGCCCACCTACTCGAGAGAGTTCCGCAAGGCAGAACTCACCTTTGTCCACCAGAGGGTGTTTGATCCGCGCACGCAGAAGCTCGTAACGCTCACACCGCTGCCAGAGGGAACGCACGACGAGATGCTGCCTTTTATCGGCGCAGCTATGGAGGATCATGTGGCTATCGGGGTGGCCCAAGGCAATATTGATCCGATCGCGAGGACGCCGATTGTTGATCGGGTGGCAAAGCCGCTCAACACACGCAGTAGCTCAGCGAACAATGTGGCTTGGGCGGCGACTGAGTCGATCACAGTAGCCGCTGGCTCAAACACTTTGAACCGCAGCGCGACGGCGCCGACGTCTTTGTATTCGGGTCAGGCTAGCAGCAGCTTGGTCAGCTCGTCCAAGAAGAAGGTGGTTAGTAGGGAGGCGGGGTTGCAGAGCTTGAAGAACTTTTTTGGAGGGCACACCAACACGAGCAGTAAGGGTAGGGGCGAGGCGAGCAAGCGGAAGGAGGAGGAAAGGGAGGAAAGGGTGGTGTTGGCACCTCGGGATACTAACCGCGCTGGAGAAGCAAAACAGGTGGAAGAGAAGCCAACGCAAAGTAGGTTCTTTCGGACAACAGCGACACAGATACCAGCTAAGGCATCTGCAGTGGCTGGGGAGGGTAAGGTGGATCATGCATATTTGCACTTGGGCGGAAAAATGACACCGCCGAAGAGGGGGCAGGAGCAAGAAGATGAGGGTGGTTGGGATGATGACGACTGGTGTGATATGTCGAGCAGTCCGGGGAGAGAGGAGCAGATGTGGGAAGGTGGGGAAGCAGCGCAGGTGGTGGTGGTGCCGCAAACACCGAGGCAGGGGGGGAAGAGGAGGAGGATGCGAGAGGGGGGGAGAGAGGGGGTGGGGGTGCGAGAGGAGCAGGAAGGTGCAGAGGGCAGCGGGGTTATCTCGTCACCCGCGTCGTCGTGCGTACAAGGTGCGGGGGAGGCAGAGGAGGATACAATGCCCAGCTCGCCGCTTGGGGAGCACAGACATGCGGTCATGCGTGCTGGCAGCACTCGCAAGCCAGTGCTGCTGCTTGATGCGTTTCGGTACAGCACAAACACTCCCCAGCAGCAACAGCAGCAGGGCACACCTACAAAGAAGGTAGAGCCATCGAGACTTAGGCTCACGGATAGTATGGGGGCAGATGTGCAGCTCAGGGGGGGAAGAAAGAGAGGGTTTATGTTGAGGAGGGAGGAGGAGGAGGAGGAGGAGGCGAGGACCGGTTTGTTTGACAGGTTTAGGTTTGGGGATGCGGAACACACAGCCAGCGCCAGAAGGGAGGGCCAGTGATAGCTTGGTGGCAATGCAAAAAGAGCGGTGTTTTCGAGCGAGGCTGCAGCGCACAGACTTGGGGGTGTTGGTTGTGGTGCGGCGATTTTTTTTTTTATTTTGAAAAAATAAAAAATAAAAAATAATACTTGAACAACAGCAAGCAGGCACAGGCGAAGTGCTGTTTTTGGCTTTTCACTTTGTTGGTGGGGTTTGAAAGTCAGATAACACCCGATGGAGTGAAATGGAGCCATAGGCCGATCGGACCTCGGGATCCCACCGCAGCAGAGGGTTTAGGTATGAGTTGAGTTCTCACCAACCAGCCAACCAACCAACCAACCTTGTCTTCACCATCCATTGACAACCCGCAACCCGCAACCCGCAACCATGCCTCCACTGAGCAAATCGACATTGCACGCCGCACGCGGCGCACCCTTGGCCGGCTTCGGCGCACTCTTCCTCACCCTCTGCCTCATCCTCTCCATCATCCCGCTCTCCACCATCCTCCCCAACCACACACTCTCCAATTCGCCCACGGTCGATACCCAGCCTTCGCTCGACCCTCGCTTGCGCAACGATTTGCATCTCGCCCAACCCGTGTGCAGAACCGAGTTCTCAAAGCTGTACCCACAGCTTGCAGACAACGAAGCCGCGTGGAGGCGGAAGGGTGGGGTGAAGTATAGCGATGTGCAGAATGCGGCGGGGAACTGTAGGCATGGGTGTGTGCATTTGGTGGTGAAGCATGGACAGGTGTGGATTAGGAGGCAGGAGAAGGATTGGCAGTCGAGGGTGAGATCGTGTCTGCAGTTGCTCGCCACGGCGTATCAGGGCGCGGGGGAGGGGGAGAAGGCGTTAATGGAGGGGATCGAGTTGGTGATCAGCACGGCTGATTTTGATGGGTTCACCGATCCGGTCGGCAGTAGAGGCGCTGGCTGGGTGCTCGATAAAAGAGTGAACGATACCACCGGACAATATCTCTTCCCCGACTTCTCCTTCGCCTCGTGGCCAGAAGCTGGCATTCCCAGCTACCAAGAGTTCCGAAGACAAGCCGAGCAAGTCAACGCCGAAACGCCCTGGCGTTCCAAATCCAACCCTGCATTCTGGCGCGGTGACGCCCTCCTGGGCAAAAACATCCCCTCCCGAGACAGCCTCCTCTCTATCGCCACCGGTCCTCACACCCAATCCTGGTCCGATGTAAAACGAACCAGCTTTTGGGAATCCGGCCCCGACATCGGCTCCATCGTCTCCCCCGCCGACCACTGCCGCCACAAATTCCTCATCCACTCCGAAGGCGTCGCCTACTCCGGTCGCTCCAAATACATCCTCTCCTGCCAAAGCACCGTCCTCACCCACCCCCTCTCCTGGACCCAACACTTCCACCCCGCCCTCACCCCCACCCCCACCTCCCCTGACCAAAACTACATCCTCCTCCCAGGCCCCTTCTTCCAACACCTCCCTTCCACCATGCACAATCTCATCCAAGAAGAAACCTCCTCCTCCTCTTCTGTAGCGTTGACGATGACTACAGGAGAGAGAATCGCAAAAAACGCAAAACGTACGCTGACAGACCGCTATCTCACCCCCGCAGCCACAGCATGCTATATCAGAGCTGCGCTGATTAGCTATTCCAACGCGATGGATAGGAAGAGCTGGCCAGGCGCACACGGAGCAGTACTGATAGAAGGGGCGGGGGTCGTGCCCGGCGCAGGTACGCCAAAGGGCAGTCTCAAGGAGTTGGGAGTCAAGGGAGATGTGGAGTATGGCGTGTGGTCCAATTTGGGCCAGCCAGAGTGGCCACCAAAGTAAGTTAGCTCGGCTTTGCTTTCGAATGGACAATGCGTTTTCCTCAGACGTACGAGGTGCGAGGTGCAAGGTGCGAAAACATACTTGTGAGCTCGTATCATCTCGCTCTCCACCCCCCGGGCCAAATGTGGAAGCAATACCAGCCACACTCTCATACAACGTTTGAGCAAAACGAAGCAGAACATTGCAAACGACAGAATAGGTTGGGTTGGGAGTGCATTCTGCAAGCAGCGAGTTGAGGTGAGAACGGTAGGCTTTGCCACCAACTGCCACCACGGTTCGTGTTGGAGATCTAGTGCTGGCCACCGCTGGGCTTTCCGCCTTCGCTGCTAGAGTCTCCGCCTTTGCCATCGCCTTTGCTGCCAGACTCTCCGCCGCCTTCGCCACCGCTGCTGGGTTTTCCTCCTCCGCTGTCAGATTCTCCGCCGCCTTGGCCACCACTGGGCTTTCCTCCTTTGCTGCCAGAGTCTCCGCCTTCACCGCCGCTGGGTTTTCCGCCTTTGCTGTCAGACTCTCCGCCTTTGCCACCGCTGGGTTTTCCCCCTCCGCTGCCAGCGCTGCCAGAGTCTCCGCCTTCGCTGCCAGACTTTCCGCCTTCCTCGCCGCTGGGTTTGCCTCCTTCGCTACCGCTAGATTTGCCGCCTTCCTCACCGCTGGGCTTTCCACCTTCACCGCCGCTAGATTTGTCGCCTTCACCGCCGCTGGGTTTTCCTCCTTCGCCACCACTGGGTTTTCCACCTTCGCCACCGCTAGGCTTGCCTCCTTCATCACCGCTAGGTTTGCCTCCTTCGCTACCAGATTCTCCGCCTTTGCCACCGCCTTGGCTGCCAGATTCTCCTCCTTCGCCACCGCTGCTGGGTTTGCCTCCTTCGCCACCGCTTTGTTTGCCTTTTGAGGCCTCTCCGCCGTCGTCACCGCTAGGCTTTCCTCCTTCGCTACCGCTAGATTTGCCGCCTTCCTCGCCGCTGGGTTTGCCTCCTTCGCTACCGCTAGATTTGCCGCCTTCCTCGTCGCTGGGTTTGCCGCCTTTGCTGGATTGACCACCCTCGCTGGACTCGCCCTCTCCCCCACTGGGCTTTCCACCTTCGCCACCGCTAGGCTTGCCTCCTTCATCACCGCTAGGCTTTCCTCCTTCGCTACCGCTAGGCTTCCCTCCTTCGCTGCCAGATTCTCCGCCTTTGCCATCGCCTTTGCTGCCAGATTCTCCTCCTTCGCCACCGCTGCTGGGTTTGCCTCCTTCGCCACCGCTTTGTTTGCCTTTTGAGGCCTCTCCGCCGTCGTCACCGCTAGGCTTTCCTCCTTCGCTACCGCTAGATTTGCCGCCTTCCTCGCCGCTGGGTTTGCCTCCTTCGCTACCGCTAGATTTGCCGCCTTCCTCGTCGCTGGGTTTGCCGCCTTTGCTGGATTGACCACCCTCGCTGGACTCGCCCTCTCCCCCACTGGGCTTTCCACCTTCGCCACCGCTAGGCTTGCCTCCTTCATCACCGCTAGGCTTTCCTCCTTCGCTACCGCTAGATTTGCCGCCTTCCTCGCCGCTGGGTTTGCCTCCTTCGCTACCGCTAGATTTGCCGCCTTCCTCGTCGCTGGGTTTGCCGCCTTTGCTGGATTGACCACCCTCGCTGGACTCGCCCTCTCCCCCACTGGGCTTTCCACCTTCGCCACCGCTAGGCTTGCCTCCTTCATCACCGCTAGGCTTTCCTCCTTCGCTACCGCTAGATTTGCCGCCTTCCTCGCCGCTGGGTTTGCCTCCTTCGCTACCGCTAGATTTGCCGCCTTCCTCGTCGCTGGGTTTGCCGCCTTTGCTGGATTGACCACCCTCGCTGGACTCGCCCTCTCCCCCACTGGGCTTTCCACCTTCGCCACCGCTAGGTTTGCCTCCTTCTCCACCGCTAGGCTTGCCTCCTTCGCTACCGCTAGGCTTGCCTCCTTCGCTGCCAGATTCTCCGCCTTTGCCATCGCCTTTGCTGCCAGATTCTCCTCCTTCGCCACCGCTGCTGGGTTTGCCTCCTTCGCCACCGCTAGGTTTTCCGCCTTCGCTGCCAGACTCTCCACCTTCGCCACCACTGGGTTTTCCACCTTCGCCACCGCTAGGCTTTCCACCTTCACCGCCGCTAGATTTGTCGCCTTCACCGCCGCTGGGTTTGCCGCCTTCCTCGTCGCTGGGTTTGCCGCCTTTGCTGGATTGACCACCCTCGCTGGACTCGCCCTCTCCCCCACTGGGCTTTCCACCTTCGCCACCGCTAGGCTTGCCTCCTTCATCACCGCTAGGCTTTCCTCCTTCGCTACCGCTAGATTTGCCGCCTTCCTCACCGCTAGGCTTTCCACCTTCTCCACCGCTAGGCTTGCCTTCTTCATCGCCACCAGGCTTTCCACCTTCTCCAGCGCCGCCGCTAGGCCCACCGCCTTCGCCGCCGGTGGGCTTACCCTTTTCGTCGTCCTCGTCATGATCTTCCCCACTATTGTCTGGGCCGCCCTGACCCTTGCCCTGAGAGCCGCTTTCAGGACCCTCAGCCTCGGTCTTATCATCAGGCGAATCTTCTTTATCTGGACCTGGTCCACCTTGCGGGGGACCTTCAATGAAAGGTGGAGGACCCTTGAAATCGTCTTCGAAGCTGACACCCTTCAAGTGAAGATCATCAAAGTCGCCCGCGTCCTTTCCGAAGAAGAGTGTAGCGTAGAAGCGAGGCTTGATGTTGGCTGCGCCTGCGGGCAGGCTGCCGGCTGAATGATCGATGGAAAGGGCATTGCTGGGGTTCGGAGCTTGAGTGGTGGTGAGAGGGCGTGCTTGGAGGCAAGCCGGCAGCGCCAGAACGAGGAATGCCAAAAGAGCTTTGAAAGAGTGGGAGAGTTGAACCATGGCAGAAGCAATTCTATTGAGAAGCTTTCGAGTATTTTTGAAGAAGCCCTAGATGGAGTCAGTTCTCAGAATGTAGGTTTAGTTTGTGAACGAGACGGGGGGACTCGTTTGCTCCTTGGCGAAGGGGTGGATTCTTATAACTTTTCGACAACGAGTTGGAGAGACCGCGAAGCAAGAGGTGTCGCTTGGATCCCTCGCGCTCAAGCTACAACAGAGCGCTGACTCCACTAGAACGGCAACGGGACAGGTCGCATCCATGAACGTGCTAGCGTCGCCATGGCGATGAAAGTTACATCAAGTGCAGTGGTGGGAATCGAGTGCCTTCCAGAACCGTCTGCTCGGAACTTGATTGATGCGCAGGAAGGATCTGACTGGAGAACGAGCAAGATTGGCCCTCAGAGTGCCAAGTTCCGCAAGAACAGAAAGACAAGGTCGTTTGACGGCGGCGATGGAGAACGTGATCTGATCAAAAAGCTGAGTGTTTCGGCGCGCATTGTTCAGCTATAGCAATTTAGGAAAGGCCAAAAGCAAATAGAAATGGTTCTTGACATGCGGAGGATCCGATCTTGATACGGCTCAGGCACAGAGAGAGTACTCTCAGCCTCGGTCGACCAGGTCCCAAAGGTACTGCCGCCGAGAGTTCTGGCAGTGTTGCTCCGTCGGATGGTGGTGGCGTGAGACGATTCCAGCATCCACGGTGCTCTTTTGGTCGGACAAATTCCGAACAGCTTCCAGGAATGGGAGCAGTATGTCCAACGACTCGAGCATGCCATGTGACCATAGGATAAGAACAAGCTCGAGCTACGCCTCAGGCGTGGGATCCATTGGGTCAGAGCCTTTTCGTAGCTTTTTCGAGAGCAGAGGAGACAACTGGATTCCCACGCTTCCGCTGCTAATTGCCAGCAGCAGCAAGCGAAGACAATCAGAGCGAAGTGATCTCTTGCGATTCAGCAGCTGAGCGTGGACATCAGACTAGCTTCTGCGCATTCTCCCTGTAGAATTGTATGCTGAATTGGAAGAATCGTGTGGGAATCTTTTGTTTCTCTTGCGTCACGCTCACGGCGTTGTGATTTTCAGGGGTGGCCGTGTGATTTTAGGTTTTGGATTTCCCCAGCTCGCATCTCTCAAAGAGCGGCGCCAACTTGCAACCAACACGCAACACTTCGTAATCACAACCGTGGTCGGCAATCACGCTCTCGAGGTTGCCGCTTGGACCCTGGCCTTCGACAATGTCAGTTGCCCTGGGTTCCCACCATTGGTCTCTTCTAACCGACCTTGTCTCCATCACCACTCAAGTCAACGGTTCTTGTCGCAACCGTTTGTTGTGAGAATGATCGGGTGCGTCAGCATGTTGCGCCTATCGCCATAAAAAGATTCCGTCACTTCGGCTCATCGGCTCTTCCGACAAAGTTTCTAGACCTCTTACACCATCAGCCACGACCTGCTCTCGCAAGATTTGGGCTTGATCCGACGGGTGTCTCGAGTCGCCAAGATGGTGACCAGACCGCTTTCTGTCGCTGCTCTCGTCACCCTAACCCCTCCACTGCTCTTCAGCGCTGCTCTGCGCCTGCACTGGTCTAGCTTCCTGTGGGCATCGCCACTTCTCTTTCTGGTCTCGACCTTGATCTTCCTCGCTGCCTACCTCTTTGCTTGCCATATTACCGACGTCAAGTCTAGCCAACGCCAACGTCTTTCCCACGATTACCTTCGAGGTCTACCACGCCTCACGTTCCTGACTCAGGCGGCCTGGTCAGCGCAACGTACACGCTTGCAATGGGCTCGCGAATCACAAAGTGCATCTGCACTGACTCGAAAATCCGCCGACTCCTCGCCACTATCTCACGTTCTGAACGAGGTAATCGAGCTGATCCTGCGTGACTTTGTCTGCAAATGGCACACACCCTTAGCAACCGGCTCGCCCGAGCCAAATCCATCAGATTCGGCCCCCGAATTCGTTCAGGCAGTGGAACAGACGATTCGAAATGCGCTCGACAAGGGCACCTCACTTGTCGCCCAGCTCGACCATGCCGACCTCGTGGTGCGCAGGCTCATCCCTAAGGTCACTGCGCACATTCACTCCTACCGTAGAGCCGAGGCCGACTTTCGCGGCTCTTCCGAGCACATCAATCTTGCTAGCTTTGGAAGCGACCAAACCGATCTTTTCCTCGCCAGAAAGTTTGAGCATGGACGTCTGCATCCCGCCGTCGGCGACATGAGCAGTCCCAACACCAAACCCGCCGAACAAGCTTTCCTACGCTCCGTCTGCGCTCGTCTCATTCGTGCATTTATGCCCTACCCAGAGAGCGAAAGCCCGTCGGTGCACATTATTGTCCGCGAGCTGCTCAGCTGCACCATCCTCTCTGCTGTCATCGAGTCCATCAGCGATCCCGATTTCTGGAACAATCTCCTCGAGCAGAAAGCAGGCGCCGTCATCCACGAACAGATTCTCGTCAGCAAGTTGCGCGATGCCCTCGATAAGCAAGAGTCCCTTTCAGCCGCTAAGAATGGCCGGGCACGCTCGGTTCCTTTCGTCGACATCGATGCCAAGAACCTCCTCCCTTGGAACCAAGATAGCAAGAAGCCGGATCAAAGGTCATTTGATGCCTTCCTGCGATCCATCAGGCACGCGACTTCTCTGCTCGAAGTACGCAGGACTAAGAACGACATTGCCGTACAGATCAGAAAGACCAAGACCAATCTAGAGCGCTTGTCAGACGACCCATCCGATTCCTCTCGCGCAAAGCTCCAATCCTACCTTCACCGACTCGAGACTGCTCATGCCGTTGCTGAGCAAAGCATTGCGCGGCTCGGCTCTGACAAGGTGCTTCCCACAGTCTCGGCCAAAGCTTCGGCCGGTGCGGATCCCAACGCCTCCCGCGTCAAATTGCACGATGTGCTTCTCAATCCGTCCAGTCTCTCCTTTTTCATGGAGTTCATGGACCGCCGCAAGAGGTCGATTCTGGTTCAGTTCTGGCTTCTGGTCGAGTCCTTCAAGAACCCTCTAGAAGATTTGGATGCGGATCCGTCAGCAGAGCGAGAACAGCTTAATGTGACTGCCAAGGCTCCTCCACCTTCTCGTACGGCGATTCAGACGCTCAAGGAGGACCTCCGCATGTTTGACAGCGTCTACTATTCATCGCCCGCCATCAAGGTATCCAAGCAATACGTCGACAGTGCCAGGCAGTTTCTCAAGAACAGCGAAGATGCTCATGTCACTGCGTTGCAGGTTTGGCGCGTCAGACGAGATGTGCTTCGTGCTCAGAGGCAGATCTATGAGGAGATGGAAGAAGAAGACTGGACCAGCTTCCGCGAGAGTGACCTCTTCATCAAGGCCGCGCAGGATCTCAATCCCAATCCGCACCTCGCAGCTGGTCTGGCCTCGAGCGTTGGCTCGCTCACCGCAGATCCACACCCTTTGTTGCACAACAAGGCCGCAGATACTCACGATGGCTTGCAGCGCCCAACTGCGCGGGTAACGAAGCCGAATGTGGAACATGCAGACCTCTTTGGCACGGACAAGCCTTTGGGCGCTGAAACCAAGCAGGCCGATCTCTTTGGCGACTCACTCAGCGGCAGCAGATCCAAGGCAAGCGCCAAATCCGACAATCTCGACATTCTCATCGGAGGGCGAACACAGCATGCTGGTCCAGACGGTAGAACGCCGCTCTTCCGAGAGGACCCTCTCTTTGACGAGTTGGACGACGACAATGACGAGCCCAACGGAGAAAACCATCGAGGCGACAACAGCTCCGACTTTATTCATGTTGAGAAGATGGACGAACTTCAGAGCGTGCTGCAGAGCATCATCGATGACGACCTTGATAAGTCCAGAAAACGGCCAGGTGGCTTCGCATCCATGGGCCCTAACGCTGGCGCCAAGTTACGGCGCGCAAGCGATCAAGATGTCGATCAGCAGTCGCCTGACACCAAAAAGGCGAGTGATCCCTTCAACAGCTCAGAAGCCTGCCAGCCTCGCACACCTCGTGCCCCCACAGCCAAGTCAACCGCTGACGAGGGCGCGGCAAATGGTGCATTGGCTAGCTTACCAAGCTTCAACCTTGGGCAAGAGATGCGCAAAATGGATGCGCAGCTCGATAAGCTCGAGGCTCAAGCCGAGATCTTGGACGCTCTCGCTAGGAAAGCCGAGCTGACAGGCGCAAGGAGTAGCGAGACGCGTCTGCTGGCGCAATCGATCCAAGCGGTACGGCGCGAGGCGCGCGAGATTCGATGGCAGCGCAACCGGCTCGAACAGCAGATGGCTGCAACTCGGCTGATACCTGGCCAGACAAAAGTGGCTATCCAGGACACGATGATCTCGGTGGACCAAGAAGGCAAGGAATATGCTGTGTATCTCATCGAAGTCGGTATCGTGGATGTGGAAACTGGCAAGCCGAGCGGTCAAAGCAGGGGGAGAGATGCGGTAGCTCCAACGACGCGCGGGTGGATCGTAGGCAGGAGGTACTCGGAATTCTGGACATTGCACCAGGCGCTGAAGGAACGCTTTGCAGAAGTGCGGGCGCTGGAATCCGATTTCCCCGGCAAGAGATTGGTCGGATTAGTCCATGCGCCTTTCGTCGACGCAAGGAAGGCAGCGCTTGAAAAGTATCTGCAAGCTCTGGTTCGGCTCAGAACGGCGTGCTCAAGCGAGGAGCTGCGTCTCTTCCTCTCCCAAACACCTAGCACCGCCATGCCCAACCCGGTCTCGCTCACATCCGACGACGCCGTCTCCTCCACACCTCAGCTTGCTGTTTCCACCCCCGCTACTGCCGGCAAGCTATCCACTGCCTTCCCCGGCGGTGGATTCGTTAAAACCTTTTTCAAAGGCATGACTGGCGTAGCCGAAGGACTCGATGACCTGATCGGGATCGGTCCCTCCATGCTCGACGTTGTCGTGCAGCGCCTCTCGACCCAAATGCAGACCAAATCGGGCACCGCTCTCGTCCAAGGTATCGCTGACATCGACACGGTTTCTCAAGCCATGGACAAAGACGCTACCGCCGCCGAACTGCGCGAAGCCGCCGGTGCCGGCACCACCTACTGGACCGAACCCATCTGCGACCTCTTCACCGAGCTCTTCGAACTGCACCAAAAAAACAACTGGCTCCGTCGACAAGCCATCGTCATCCTCCTCCAACAACTCTTCGGCTCAACCGTTGAACGCAAGATCCGCTCCACCTTCTCCCTCGCCCTCTCCCCACCCTCTATCACCGCCTACATCGCCGCTTTCAAAGCAAGCTTGTGGCCGAATGGAGTGTTGAAAACTCCCACACCGCCGAGGACACGCGCGGAGAAAGATGCACTGCGCGAGAACGCGAATAGCAAACTTGCCAGTCTTATTCCGGAACTAGCGGCGAATTTGGTCGGCAGGGAGAATGCGCGGAAGGGCACGAGGAGGGTGTTTAGCGCGTTGCAGAATAAGAGGTTGAACAAGCATTTGGTGTATAGTTTGCTGGATGTCGTGGTGGAGGAGCTGCTTGGTGTTGCGGCTGCAGCGGGGGAGGGGGGAGAGGGTTAAAGAGGGAATACAATACAGCATGGGTTGTGCGGGTGCAATGGCTTCGGTGTGTGACGTGTGGTGGGTTTGTGGATGATCCCCTTGAGCAGCAAAATGTTTGCTGTTTGGGGGGACGATCTTGAACTCATTCTGGCGTGACATTGCAGCATCATTTGTCTCCTGACTTGGCACTGATACATTAGCACAGGCATTGTTTTGCAGGAAGAAAGGGGTATCATTGCAAAAAGAAAAAGAAATCTTGTTGAAAGGTATCGTTTGGGGGGTGTGAGACGACCTGTGCCATGCTGGACTCATCCTTGTCCGATGCTCAGCTTATAGAGATATATTCAGTCGATGGAAACGTCGCCACGGAGGGGCGAGTTCGCGCCGTGGGCCGAGTTCGACTGACTGAGCTGCGAAGTCGAATTTGAATCCTGCACACCGTTCGATGCATCCAACTTGGACGAAGAAGACACCAACTCACTCTCCACCTTGCCGTCGGCAGAGCTGCCCTCCAACCCGTCATCGCCCAAAGACAGGTCGAACGTAATTGACGTTTCCAACATATCAGTCGCAACGGTTGTGTCCGCTTCTGTATCATTTCCTTCCTCCATCTCTCGTTGCAGCTCTGCGATCTCGGCAGGATGCAAGACTTTCCCGCCTGTGTTTTCTGGCTGGTCATACTCTGCCAAAATGGCTTGTCGAGCTTGCTCGACCATCTTATCCACCAACTCCTTGCACCGCTGATGCGCCGCTTCAAGTTCCGGATCTTCCCCCACCCCAAAGTCATCTCCATCTCCATCTCCATCTCCATCTCCATCTCCCTCGCTGTCACTTTCAAGCCCATCCTCATCGCTGCAAACCGCGCCACCTACAGATTCACGAGACAGCCCTCTGCCTTCTCTAAGACGCCTTTTGAGTTCGCGGATCTCCCTCGCTTGCTTGAGCTTTGTAACTTCCAGTGCTGAATTGATAGCCATAAGGCTTTGATTGGTGATCTCGAGGTCGAGCAGCTTGCGATGTACGCGCGCTTCTTCTGCCTCGCCCGCCTCGCTGGGAGAGCGCGGCGCTTCCGCTTCCGACGAAGGTGAAAGAGGCTGGCTAACCGAGTGGGACGACGATAACGTGCTCGACGCAAAGCTGGCGCGTTGCTCAACGGCAGGACGTAGAGCGGCATTGGTGCCCGTAAGATCCATGAAGCTTGGTGGCAACGCAGCGCCTGGACGTAGGCATGCGCGGCCCGTCGTCATTGCCGCGCCTTGCTCAAGCCTGAAACTAGCGCCTACGTTTCCTATCGGTCTGAACTCGGTCGGAGAACCGGCATAGATCGACTGCTCATCGGCGAAAGCGCTAGAACCATTCGACAGGTGGACGGCCCGTGCCGACTCTGCAGTCCTAAAAGCGCTGGGAGCAGCAAACGGAATCGATGCTTGTCGGTCTAGCACAACTGGCTCCGGTTGTGAAGCTTGCTTAGACGGGTTCGCTTGCTGCTTGGTCGGCGGTGCGAGGCTTGTATGCACTGAGTCTGCAAGGACAGGCGAGGGCGATCTGCTCTTGGGTATTGGTGCAGCACGATCGATCGCCTCCTGTGAGCGCTGCGGCGAAAGAAGCTGACGAGCAGGTATTGCTGGAGCTGCACGAACCGAACTAGCGCAAGGCGTGGATTGCTTTTGCAACTGCGAGAGATCTGCACGAGGGACGGGCGATCTAAAAGATACAGTTGACCCCAACTGGGAGCTTGCCGACACCCTTGGAGTTGGCAAGGCTATAGAAGGCGAAGCGCTCAGATCTACGCTGCCATTGCGTGTCCTAATCTTTGGCGAGCGAAGTGAGGCGAGATTCAAATCAACATAGCCGTCGCTCCTAGCATCTGCGATTCTTGAAGACGACGCGCTCACACCGACTGTAGAACCTGATCTACCGTGAAAGGCAGGGGTTGACCGTACAGAGGGGGAAGTGGCCGAAAGCCTGGCTGTGATGGTGCCTGATCCGGCGGATGACGCGGACATGGGACGGCCCGAAGCGGATGGAGATATGGCAGGACTCGACGCCGCTGACGACGGGCTTGCAAACGTCGACATATCGACGCGTGCTCGCCCCGTACCTTGCGTAGTGCGGCTAGCAGTGGGTGTGGCCGCATTGGACAACGACGGCGACGAATACCCATGCTGGGCACGGAGAATACGAGGACGAGCATTAGGCGTCACATTGCTGGAATTCGACTCGACAGGCCCCGCATCCATACGCCCCATAACCTTGCGCTTCGTCACAACAGTCGGCGTAGAATGCGACATGTTTGCATTCGCTTCCAGCTTGGATCGAGGGCATACAGGTATTGACGAAATCGCGCCTTGTTGGCCAGGGAGGTGCTCGAAACCACTACGACGCGAGAGTCATCCTGACGGTGGTGCCCTTGTGCGTACGATGGAAGCAGACGCTGTTGCGATGAGGTTGACGGGGGAAGAGAGATGGAGGTTGGAGGTTGCGAAACGGACAAAGCTGAGCAGCCAAAGGTGTTGGCGAAAGGGGATGGGTGTGATTGTGATGGTAACTTAGGGGAGGGGGGGTGTTTGGGTGTTGGTTTGGGGTGCAAAAGCGCGACGGTAAATCGGAATCACAAGTGCAGCAGGACCCTGTTGAGCGGTTTCTTGCGTCAATCACACACACAGCTCTAAAATCAATTAAGCATGCCTCCAAGTAACCAACTCAGCCACGCTCCACCCATCACTCACTCTCACACCCTTCACAAACCTGCGCCATCTCCGTCATCACTAAGCATCCTCATCATCGCATTGCTACCCACTACAACTGTCATCTAAGCAAAGAGGCCCCAGTCCCGAATTTGCAGCGATCTAGCAGCCAACTCAAACGCCCTTTGCGCTTGAGAAGACTCGTCGCCTTGATGCGCCTTCCCCGGCTCGTTGACGCTCAAAACTAGGTCGATGTTCTTGGACGGAAGTCGCCATAGCGCTACACGGATCGTTACTGGCTCTGCAGGCTCGGACGGCTTGCCGAACTTCCTGACGAGTTGAGTGCCGGTGAGCAACGCAGGTGAAGGCGTGGCTGGCGGTTGAGCCTCCTGTCGCGGTGCGTGTGTGTCTTGCACTGTCGAACTGCTCGCCGAATTGTCGTGTGCTAGCGAGGAAAAGTGGTACCTGAGAGTAACAACCCAACGTCAAACTTTGGTCAACACTGGTAGCAGACCACCACCACATGTGCCGTGTTATGACTTACCTAACCGCCGTGTCTAGGCTCATGTCTGCGCCTTGGTCCGTGGCGAGCTGCAGCACTTCGACGATAAGGCTGACATCCGAATCCCTGCGCACGAGAACTTCTTGGTTATCCGGCACCTGTCGAAACTCGCTATCGACAACCCCACGAGAAAGGCTTTACCCGTCAGTATCTCGCATAGACCATACATACCACCAACACCCAAAATCGTGCGCAGCACACACACACCTTGCATCGATGAATCCGGTTGGCAACTCGACCGTGATCGCCCCTCCGAACAACTCTCTCGTCTCTGTCGTGCTTGCCATGTTGT
Organism: Ustilago lituana; assembly: GCA_928869825.1. Lineage (NCBI taxonomy): Eukaryota > Fungi > Basidiomycota > Ustilaginomycetes > Ustilaginales > Ustilaginaceae > Ustilago > Ustilago lituana. The sequence goes on from CAKMYA010000035.1 coordinate 165,935, forward strand.
TGTCGCAGCCAGCTAGCTTGATGAGCAAAGTGTTGGGAGAGAGAGAGCAAGAAGACAAATCCCCTACTCCCCACTCGCCACTCGCCACTCGCCACTCGGCGTCGTTGGTGGAGTGGAGTGGAGTGGAGGTGAAAGCTAAGCCACCCCTAACAGAGGCGCGACCGCTTTGTAATCCATTGTCAGCCTACAACCTTCACCGTTGAGTTAGGCGAACTGATTTGAACCGTCGCAACTGCGGAAAATCAGCTCACTTTTGCTTTGAATTCATGTGTATGTGGCCACAGTGAGTGAGCGCGCGTTGGGTGTTGGGTGTTGGGCGTTGTGAGAGGCGGCTGGCTGGGTTGGGTTGTACTGTAGCAAGTGGAAATTCGGCGTGATACTCATTGGCCGCCTTTTTTTTTTCTTTGGGCAGATCCTCGCTTGGCTGTCGTTGGAAGAAGGGCACCGCACTGCACCGCACTGCACCGCACGACAGGCTATGTGTGTGCTTTTGCAAGAATCTCGTGATTTTGGCACAGGCATGCAGGCTGCTAAGAAGAAGAATGGATTGGAGCGGGTGCTCACTCGGAAACCCTGATGGAGCGCCTGGTTGCCTTTGTCGTGCCTAACCAGCCAACGTGCGTGTGGCCATTCACTTTGTGTGTGTGTGTGGGCCTGGAAACGTTTCGAGCCACTCGCTCAGATAACACAATCAGCACTGCACCATCTTTGCCCTCCTCTCCACCTCCATCTATCCTTCAACACGACCTCGCCTCGCCGTCGTCCCCTCCCACACTCTTTCAACAACACAGCTGTACATACCACATCCAGTAAGTCTCCTACCATCCACCGCGTCACATCCTCGCGACTCGTCCCACAAACTGACAGCTGCTTTACCTCGGTCTCATCCATCTCAGAAATGGCGCCTACTGCTACCGACGTGCGCAACAACGAGGGCATTGCCAACTACACCAAATTCTGGCAGAAGGACTCCAAGGATGACTCGGCCACCGACATGGCCAACCGTCTCTCTGAGTACACCTCGGTCGTAAACGGCTACTACGACGGTGCCACCGATCTCTACGAGTACGGTTGGGGTCAGAACTTCCACTTTGCCCGCTACTACCCTGGCGAGGCTTTTATGCAGGCTATCGCGCGTCACGAGCATTATCTCGCTCATCAGATGGGTCTCAAACCCAAAATGCGCGTCCTTGATGTCGGTTGCGGTGTTGGTGGTCCTGCACGTGAAATCGCCCGTTTCGCCGATGTCAAGATTGTCGGTCTCAACAATAACGAATACCAGATCCAGCGCGCTCGCAGGTACACTGAGAAGGCCGGTCTTTCCGAGGAGGTCGAATGTGAGTTTCATCCACCTACAACAACCACCCACTGATGCGTGTCTTATCAGACCATGCTCATCCAAAGTGTCATGCTTTTCTTTTCCACATCACAGTCGTCAAGGGTGACTTTATGAAGCTCGATGAGCAGTTTGGCGAAAACAGTTTCGACGCCGTCTATGCCATCGAAGCTACCTGCCACGCACCCAACTTTGAGGGCATCTACGGTCAGATTCACAAGGTGCTCAAGCCTGGCGGAATCGTAAGTAGCACTCGTTCTGACGCACCTCCCACATTGTGTCTGCTCCCAATTTGCTCACCTTGATCGCTTCACCTCTCTCTTGTCGTCCCTCAGTTTGGTGTCTATGAATGGTGCATGACCGATGCTTGGGACCCCACCAATCCGGAGCACAAGCGCATTGCTCACGGGATCGAGGTTGGGGATGGCATCCCAGAAATGCGATCTATCAAGGCGGCTCGAAACGCACTCAAGACAGTAGGGTTTGAAATCATGCATGAAGAGGATCTGGCTGATCGTGGTGATAAGATCCCTTGGTATTACCCAATCGCGGGGAGTTTGAGGGACTGCCAGACCGTGTGGGATTATTTTACGGTCGCTCGCATGACGAAGGTGGGCAGAGCAACGACGCAGGTAGCGGTGAAGGTGTTGGAGGTGTTGGGGGTGGTGCCGAGGGGAACGCATGCGGTGGGGGCGGAGTTGGTTACGGCAGCAGATGCGTTGGTGGACGGTGGGAGGAGCAAGCTTTTTACGCCGATGATGCTGTTTGTTTGCCGCAAGCCTATGTCTAGTTAAGCACATGGATTTAGGTAGAGCATGATCACATACCTCCCTATCACTCACTCTGCCCAATCTAGGTGGTGCACCTCCTCCCTGTACATTTTGACTCGAACGCTCTTGTAGAAAGAAAAAAAGAAGAATGAATGAATCCCATTGCACCCCATCCATCAGACAGCCTTTTCCCACAGCTGGTACTGGTACCACGTATCGCCTTCCCTTACCACCATATCCGCCGAATCACAAAGTGCAGCCGGACACGCGCTGCCTAGGTAGTCTCGTAGTGAAGAGGCGGGTGCTTGTGTCCACTCTTGCTGCTTCAGCAGCGGTAGCTGATGCGGCGAAGCGGGTGGCGGTGCAGCGGGGAGTTGGTGCGCAAGCTCGAGCTCTGTTGAGTACTGCGTGGCCGTGCGGAATTCGGGAAAATGCACATCGCAGGGGTAGGTGGGGGTGAGAATGCGTGTAACAAGCAGTTTGTCAACGAGAGGATGGTGTAGAAGGTCAGTGTACAGTTGCGCACCACCAATGACGAATACCCTGCACACCCCCAGTGCGGGATTGGAAAGGTAAAACAGTGCCGCTTCGATAGAGGCGAATATCTTGACGTCTGCTGAGTTCGGGTCCCTACACCCGCATCGCAAATGCAAGTAGATCAGGTTAAGTCAGTGCACCCGCCATTTGAAGAAAAGAAAAGAGAGCTGAGCTGTGATGGCAAACTTACACCCCAAGTTCCTCCCCCCCCGCCCTCCCGCTTCTACTAATCACCACATTAATCCTCCCCTGCAACGGCCTAAACCTGGGCGAAATGCTCTCCCACGTCTTCCTCCCCATAATCACCGCATTCCTCTTCCCCCCCTTCTCCCCCTTCTCCCCCTCGGGGACATAGCTCGTCAAGCTCCGAAAGTACGCCATTTCCCCCTTCAACCGCCACGGCAACCCGCCCTCTTTCCCAATCCCATTGCTCAACGTCGCAGCCACCACCATTGCCAGCTTGAGCTTGCCCATACTGCGCCAGTATAGCCTTTCGGGGAGAGCCGAGCGCGCCTTTTGATGTACCGATGATAATGATGACGATGGTCGATTACCAAGCGAGAAGAAGAAGGAGAGGTGGTGGTCAGAGGTGGAGATGCGTTAGACATTTAAAAAAAAAGGGTAACGGCGGCACCTTTTCCAGCCTGTCTAATTGAGACGGGGTAAAAGTTGTCCACCTTGGAAAATACACCTTTTTCAGACCATGTCCAAGTTAATGGAAGGTGTAACGTCAAAAGGGCTTCTTATTGAGCAGTGGTGTGTGATCATGAGTCATGCACACCTGCAGGTTGATGTACAACACCAGTTGGTTGACTGTGAGATCAACCATGTATGATGCCTGAGTTGCAATCTTGAACAATGCATCATAAATCCTAAGATATTCAACCGAGAGTCTGAGTTACAATACCATGAGACCAATTGGTTGTTTATCAACACCAGCAATTGAATGTGCAGGGGCTGGAAGCAAAGGGGAGAGTCACTGCAAATACATGAACCAGTCAGTTGGTATGGCCAAACAATGATGAGTGTTTTATGTACATGAGTAAGATGAAGATTCAATGATATTTCAGTGGCAGGTATGATTGGTGTGTACATTATATACTCTTTGAGGGGGAGTGGAGACCCAGTGCAATGGTTAGTGTATCTACCATCAAATGTTTGTGTCCCTTCATTGAGGAGTGATGTTGCCTGAGGGATGTCTCCATTCAACCAATCATACTTCCACCATGTGGTGTGTCATGTCAGAGTGTGTGTGTCACAGGAAAAGTTTCATCTTGGTGTTGAACCAGGTGTTCCCATTGGGTGAATCGAGTGATCCTTCGGTTGGATCTGGACCAATGGGTTGATTGTGTATATTCAGCATTGGTGGTGTTAATTCGTTCCTTGTGTCAGATGCAAGGGCATGCAAGGAGTTGCATAAGTGGGAAAGTCGGATGCCACATGTCTGGTGTGTGGACTAAAGTGGATATCCTTCAATGGTTGTGAGAATTCAGCAGTTGGTGTGACAACCAACCAAAGGAGTGCATAAATGGCCAGTTGGTTCGAGGACCAGCTGGTTGGTGTGTACTTCTATGGTGAAGCATCCGAGTGTGAGATGAACTGTCAGAGTACCATGTACTCCAACACAAGTACCCCCACCTTCCTAAGTGATAGCTAAGCATGTAGTTCAAGACCCTAGTTCAATAGTCTGCACACCATACAATGATGACTCACTTCTGATCGCAAAGTACATGTTTCAAGTGTGATAGCTGAGCATTGTGAGTAAGCAAGCTGTGCTATGTACAGGTACTGTCCATGCACCATCAACAGTGGTGACACCATCCTTGTTCCCTCCATCACCACCACTGTACACTACTTGCAATGCCACAACATCATACAGTCTCATTGGAGTTTCGACAGAAGATCATGGATGCTATCATGTGTGGTGAGTCCATATCAGCTGTAGCATGACAGTTCAAGTTCCCATACTTGACCATCTACTCTGTTTGGCAGCAGTACAAGCAGGAGGGCAAGGTCTCTGCCAGCTCACAAGGAGGACCACAACATCAGGCACACTTACATGAGGAACATATTGAATTTCTCATTGGTGTGATTGGAGAATCGCCTGGTGCAACACTGGCAGAGCTGCATGAGGACCTCCTGTGGCAGTACACTGACATCAGCTCCATCACACTGTCAATGCTGGGGAAGGCCCTTGAGGATCATTCCCACATGATGCTGAAGTGCCTCAGTGTGGAGCACAAGCAGCATAACAGCCCTGAGACCATCACCACCTGCCAGGAGTACACTCACCACTTTCACTTGGAGGGCAAAATGTACTCTGACATCATCTTCTTTGATGAGGCAGGTTTCAACCTCCATATGACAAGGTCTTGAGGGTGGGCACTCACTGGGCAGCAAGTGTGACAGCAGCAGCAGCCCACACAGTGAGGCCACAACATATCCCTCCTTGTCACCATGGACCGCAGTGGCATCCAAGCTCACTGCACCATCACAGGTGCTTGGAACACCACCAAGCTCCTCAAGTTCTTTGAGGAGGTGATCTTCCCCCTCTTTGATGGCCAGCATGCTACTTTTGTCATGGACAACACTCATTTCCATCACAATCATACCTTTTTCGATGCCATCCAAACTCATGGCCATTAAGTTGACTTCCTGCCACCATACTCTCTGTGGCTGAACATTGCAGAGAACATCTTTGGCAAAATCAAACCGGTGGTCACATGACAAGAGCTCATCGATCACAATGGTCTTACCAATGTCATTGAGCATACACTTGCTACAGTGATGGCTGCCAACTGTACAGGCTGGGTATTGGAAGCTACATGATGGTTAGTGGTCACTGAAGCTGGTGAAGCACTTGGTCATGATCATGATGCCACCACCGCCATCCAGCACCTCAAATTCTAGTCCAGATGTCTCATGTACTCAATGTTCACACTCTCTAACAAATGGAAGGATGGTTCGCATGATCTTAATGCTTGTCTGTGAGATAACTACAATGGTAGTGACTGTGGTGGCAAATGATACATATGCAAGCTATCAATCTTGAAACACAGAGCTCTCAAAGAGGGTAACACAGGCTTGTGAACAAGGTTTAAGTTATTGATTGTGACTATCTAACAACCCACCAGCTATCGAAAAGTCTCTCAATCAGGAACATGGGGTACTTGGACATGGTCCGAAAAAGGTGTATTTTCACCACACTCTCACTGTCAGCTAACCTTTCCACACATCCCATCCTCAATCAAACCCTTCAACTCAATCTTCATGTAGTGCACAAGCTTTCTGATCTTGTGCAAACAGCAGCCCAAACATTGTCATCTGCTGGCTGACCATCTTGAACATCATCACAGCCAATGGCTTGCCTCACAGGAGCCAAGACACCAACACTTCTGAAATGAGATTCACTCCAACAGGTAGACTGCTCATTGCAAAGATGAAGCACAAACAGAAGCATGTACACCACCAGCATGACAATAGTCAAGCCAAACAACCCATACCAGCAAACCCATGCTGTAAGCTGGCAGTGAGAAAGACCAACATGCTGTTACAACCTGGTCCCCACCAACCTGGCAGAGGTGGCCTGCACCTGATCAGGGCAGCAGAAAACCTGATGAGTGTGACAAGTTCAGCAGACCCAGCCAAGTGTGAGACAAGAGGGCTCCAGGTCTGAGATCAACTGTGGCACTGTCACAGGCCACATTGGTCCTGGTGCAGGGTGACTGACTGCAGCAATTGACCAGAGGGTATTTAGGTGCCAGCTGGACAGCCAGGCCCCTTCCCTCCTGACTTTGTCAATTGTATTTTACTCTACTCACTTAGTAGGTGGAATACCAGACAATCTTAGTGTTACCAGAAGCCTTCTAGCCCACCAGCAACATATTGGACACCACCATGCCTGATTACCCACCCATGGCCTCTCCCATCATCACCATACCTGGTGAGCCCAAGGTTCCCAGACCCCACGAGCATAACACATGCCCAGACCACCAATCAGCATGACCATGTACCACCAGAAGGGCACACTTGGGGTACCTGCACATCAGCCAAGCATGCACATCATCTGGCACCATCCTGCATGCATGCCATTCATCCCACACAATAGCACCCATAATACAACATGGCATGTATCACCACAGCAGTCATGAGCACAAACTGCACCAAAGTAGACCACATATCAGCCCAGCCAAGACATAGATGTGCTCATAATTGGCATAGCCTTCAGCACACAGCATGTCTGTAGTCCAGCAAGACAATACCATACATTGTAACACTGGCCAAAGCACACCAACACCTCACACACAAGTCCAGCCAGCACTACACTGCTAAGCTGAGGGCTTTGCATCTGTCTCACCCACAATCATCCCAGCACAGTGCCATTACAGGCAAATCCAAATCACTGGTATTCCAACACCAGCTGGCACCCCAGAAAAGCCCTTGCTTGTTTCCCCAAGGAGAAAAAAAAAAAAAAAAAAAAAGGTATGGCTAGAAAGACAAGGTTACTCACAATGCACAAAGGCAAAAATGCCATCATCATCCCAGCTAAGCTTCACATGCTGGATGTGAAGAGACATGGATTGCAGCTAGTGTTGGAAAATGGTCTTCCTTCCCATTGTTGACACTCCCCATCCTGCTGGATCAGGAGCTTGATTGCAGCCATGTGCACTAATTTTCTCTATTTTCCCTACATAAGAGAACCCATGGTCTCAGCCAGCAACATTTTACCAATAGCAAGTATTCAGCACATCCCCATCATGATGATCTCAGCCTCAGCTAAGCTAGTTCATGCACATTTGTGCATGAACTGAGGCCAAGCAAGTATGTGATGACTCTTTCTGACCATCATCATAACAAAGATGCTGTACTAAAATGAGTAGGATGACTTTTTCAGGGTCTGTCTCAACATTTGTGTTTGGCTCTGAGAAATTGGCTCTTTCCACACCTGATTGCCAGCAGAAATGATTATTCAGCATTCAAAATGCTTCATGTGGATTCCAAAACACTGTAACAAAGCTCAGTCAGGTCCACAAGAGACAACTGGTGGTGTTGACAACTCTCCAAATAACCACCATCTCTTCACCATTTCTTGCATCTCAGCTGGAAGGTGTGTTGTAATGATGACAATGCACCAAATACTCCCTAATGTCAGTATTGGCCACCCCTGATGGTTGATGCCATGCCCAATCTGATGCCATGCCCAATCTGATGCCATGCTCAAGTCTTCAGGAATGATGTCAGCAGTTGCATGCCAGACATGGGAAATCAATGTTGACATGAGCTAAACATCAATTTCATTTGAGTTTGAGGTTAATGCCCAGTAAATGTTGAAGTCACTTGAGATCAATGTTAACTCTGTTTTACACTCAATGTCAACTAACTGCTGTTGCCACTCCATTCAGAGGTAGTGCAGCACATCTGTGGTAGCCTGAAGTATCCAACACAAGACAGGAGTGGACTTACTGTCTACCATGAAGGTGCATGACATTGTTGGACTGCATTGCCATCATTGAGAGTGCTGGTTGGGACTGTACAATGCCACCAGTCAGTGTTGTCATAGATCAATGGTACTGGTTGAGGTTCCAGGTCTGCAGTGTAGGTTCTGCCTGCACAGATGATGCCTGTGGCACCAGTGTAAGTTCTGACTGCTGTCTATATGTACTCTGACTCAAATGGAGGCACATGGAGTGGTAGCAATGCCTGAGATTGCTACACTATGAGACAAGGAGAGTGATAATACTAAACATACTGAAAAGTAAATGAATAATAGAGTGGATGTGGCCCTGCCTCTCCACTTGCACAGTTGAATGTATGTATATATATATATATATGTATGCTGGCAGCAGTTGCTCCAGAGCAACCCACTGCCAGTGTCAGGCCAGTGTCAGGGCCTGCCTTACTGTCCTTGAGGCTTCCTTCTGGCCAGCTCTCCATGGCTTCACGCCAGTGTCAAGACCTGCCTCCCTTCCTGCAGGTCCCCCCTATCTACTCAGGGGCCCCTGCATCTTACCTCGCCTTTGCTGGTTGGCCCAGCACCCTGGCACAACCCCCTCTAGACACTGCTGACTCCATCACTGGTCACCCCTGACCCATTTGGGATGATGTCATTGTAGTCATTGCCTATCATGGCTGTCCCCTAGCATCAGATGGCCCTGTAGGTGGAATCAACAATAAGACCTGCTTAATGTCAAAATCGATTTGAGATCAACATTAGATGCATCTTATGGTTGATCTCAAATCGATTTTGACTTTATGTCCTGTGACAAACGACTCTTCCCTGCATGGCACCATACATTGTGATAGGTCCCCCTACATTGTGATTGGACACATGATGATGAGACATATAATCATAACACATTCATTTAGTCTTAAGTCTCATGGTCCTGTAAATACCTCACAGTCTCTTCATGTATTTACATTCTGTTAGCAGCACCACCAACTGTTTAATGGTGCCACCTGCTTTGTACCTTTGTATTTCCCTACATTGTTACCATATGTGTGACATAGGCAAGGCATTCACTATATATGGAGTGCTCTCAGTGTGACTCCAAGTTCTTTACTCAATCAAATTGTTCTTTACTTTACCATACCTCTTCATTATACATCTGTCTCTCTACCTTCTGCCATCCAAGCTAGCATTGTACCAACATTGGTAGTTTCCCCTTGACCCTCTGCTAATCCTTTGTCACCACATTCAGTGGTTACAGAATGTATCTAAGCTGAAATATTCTCAGACTGAGCTCTACACACAACTCTGCCATTGGGAAGACCTTAGCAAGCTAGCTACTTGCTTCAGATCTCTTGGCAGACACAGGATACTTTTCACCTGGCAATTCACTGCCTTCAGTAGCTCCTTGGTGCCACAATTTCCAATATAACATAATTCCTGTAGTATGCATGAAACCATAGTACCCATGAAATAAATTTAGTTAGAATTCTGCATGTCTGATGGAGGTGCCTTGCATGATCACCTCAATAACCCATTGTTGCCATCACCAGTCCCCACCAAACCCTGCATTCCCCACCACAGGTGGTATCACTATTTCCATTTGCCACAATCTTAACTACATTTCCATTCCATTTCCATGTGTTTGTGTGACAAATGCCACAGAACACCTCTTCAAAGTGCTCTCCTGCATCGCAGGCACAGTCTGCAGCAGCCTGTGATCAGAAGGAGGCCTGAATCCAGCATGCTTTGGCTGAATGGAATGCCAGACACCATAAGAACTTGTCCACTGCCACTGCAGCTCATCAATTGCTGTGGCAAACACTTGTGGACCACTCAAAAGGCTGGACTCCAAAGAAGGATGCTCAGAATGCTCAACAAGCTCTTTCACCAGCAGCTGAGACTGCCCTGGTGGAGCACATTTGCCATTGTGCCACCAGCAGCTTTCCTCTAAACCCTGCAGATGTCTGTATGTTTGCTCAGGGCCTTGCATGTGGCAATTCCACCAGCTCAGGCACACAAACTCTGGGACATGATTGGCTGTCCAGATTTATGCTCAGGCATCTGTCAATCAAGTCATGCTGGTCTCAGTGCCTGGAGAATGCATGTGTACAATCCACAGACAGCAATGGCATATGAAAGTGGTTTCACAGGCTTCTAGAAGCCATTCAGGAATACAAAATATTGTCCAACCACATCTTCAACATGGATGAGACTGGGTTCCTGTTTGGTCAGGGTGGTTCTCAGCATGTGCTTGTTCCTGCAGGAGATCATGCAAGCTGGTTCAAAGCACAGCTGGGTAACCGAGAGTCTGCAATGGTGATTGAATGCATTGGTAGTGGTGGTCAGGTACTACCACTGCTCATTATCACCAAAGGCTGCATTCACACTGTGGGTGAGCAGCAGCAAATGGAAGATATTCCACCCATGTGGCACTTCTCAAAGGGATCAAGTGGGTGGACTGACAATGAACTTGCTGTACTGTGGGTCGAAAAGGTCTTTGATGCCACCACAAAGCTGTCAGCGCCATCAGAATGGTGCTTGCTCATCATTGATGGACACAGCTCTCATGTAAGTACAGAATTCCTTGATGCTCTCTGGTGGTGGTACATTGTACACATGTAATGCAGCCATTGGATGTATCTATTTTTGGGCCTCTAACTGTGGCATACTGGTGTTTGTTAACTGATCTGGCCCTGCATGTGCCTGCAGTGGGTGTTGACAAGGCCCAGTTTGGTACCTTGTATGCTCAGGCATGTGCAAAGGTACTGACCCCTGCAGCAGCAAAGAAGGCCTTTCAGGACTCCAGAATGACCATGACTCTGAGTCCTGACAAGGTTCTAAACCAACTTGCAGGGTCAGCTTCTGCAGGTCACTGATCTGGGGCTCCACAGCTGGCAGCACAGGATTCTGAAGCCATTCTGCAGCCCAGTGTGGCCATCAACCAAATGCTCAATGAATTCAGGAACACAGGTGATGTGAGAGAAGCATGTGGCCTGAAATGAGAGCTTATCGAAGCATTCCAGGCACCACAGGCCAAGAATGCAGCATTGCAGGTGGAAAATGTGGTATTGTGAACTCAGGAACAAGCAAACACTGTGAAAAGGAGGAAAGCATGGCTGCAGACACTTGTAGGAGATCATATGGTGTTGACAAAGGAACACATGATCACCAGAGAGCATGCTGAGCAAGAGCTGGTAGAGAAGCAGCCAGCAATCGTACAACACCAGGGGCAGCTCAGGAGGAGGCAGGAGTGACTTGCTGCAGCAGATGATGATGATGAGCTTGATGATGATGATGAGCTTGATGATGATGACAAGCACATTTTGGCATTGTTGGGCACACCAACACCACTACCACAGACATTCCTCAACCTTCTCAATGATGGCAAGGCTCTCAGCACTGTTGATGATGATGATGATGATGCATTTCTGACCATCTTTTATGACAAGGTTCCTCATGCTAGCACATTGCACAACACACTCTAGTTCTCACATTCAGTTTTGTAGCATAGCTTCTCATGTTCATTGCAATGCAAGTTTCATGAATGGTTACATTAGCAAACATGCTTGGTCATGATCATGTAGAGTACTGACATCAGACTTTTGATTATTCACAGATTTCATGGGTACTATGGAGTCACATGTACTACAGGAATTACAATACTACATGCATTTGAGTAGTACAGTAATTATGTTATCAGGATCCAATGACATGGGCAAAGGACCATTATTTCCAACAGTCCCCCTCATTCGTTAACATCATGGATCCAACAGCCAGGTCACATACACACAGCCAATACATACATAACATAATTACTGTAGTATGTGAACACCTGTAGTACCCAAATGAAATTTAAAGTTAGAAAATGCATATCTCTGATGTCTGTGCCTTGCATGATCACCTCGACAGCCCTGTGGTCACCATCAACTGTCCCCACCAACCCTGCATTCCCCACCACAGTTGATGTTGTAACTTTCATTCAACATAATCCAAACCCCATTTCAACACCATTTTCATGCAATTCTGTGTGACAATGCCAAGGAATGCCTCCTCGAAGTGCTCGAAACACAGTCATACACAGTCTGTGCTAGCTTGAGACCAGTGTGAGGCTTGTGTCCAGCTTGCATTGGCTGAACTCAATGCTGGGCAGCATGCCAGCATTGGCGCTGCAGCTGCAGCTCATGGAATTGCAAAAACAATGTTGTACAACCATCAGAAGGGAAGGAATGCAAAGAAAGATGCTCAGACCACACAACAAGCTCTTTTGCCAGTGGCCGAGACTGCCCTGGTGGAGCACATCCATCACTGTGCCACCAGCAGCTTTCCTCTAAATGCTGCTGATGTTCTGTATGTTTGCTCAGGGCCTGGCACATGGCAATTCTGCCAGCTCAGGCACACATAAACTTGGACATAATTGGCTCTTGGCATTTATACTCAGGCACCTGTCGATCAAGTCATGCTGGTCACAGTGTCTGGAGAATGCATGTGTATGGTCCACAGACAGAGAGGCAATACAGAGATGGTTTCAACAACTGCTTGACACCATCAATGAATACAATATAATGTTGAACAACATCTTTAACATGGACAAAACAGGCTTCATGTTCGGTCAGGGCAGTTCTCAGCATGTGCTTGTGCCTGCAGGAGACCATGCAAGCTGATTCAAGGCACAGCCAGGCAATCGAGAGTCTGCAACGGTGATTGAATGCATTGGTAGTGGTGGTCAGGTACTACCACCACTCATTATCACCAAAGGCTGTATTCATACTGTCAGTGAGCAGCAGCAAATGGAAGATATTCCACCCATGTGGCACTTCTCGAAGGGACCAAGTGGGTGGACTGACAATGAACTCGCTGTACTGTGGGTCGAAAAGGTCTTTGATGCCACCACAAGGCCATCAGCACCATCAGAATGGCATCTGCTCATCATTGATGGACACAGATCACATGTAAGCAATGAATTCCTTGATACTCTCTGGCAGCAGTGCATTGTACCTCTGTGTTTGCCTGCACACTGTACACACATCATGCAGCCATTGGATGTATCTATTTTCGGACCCCTAACTGTGGCATACTGGTGTTTGGTAACTGATCTGGCTCCACATGTGCCTGCAGCAGGTGTTGACAAGGCCCAGTTTGGTACCTTGTATGCTCAGGCATGTGCAAAGGTGCTAACCCCTGCAGCAGCAAAGAAGGCCTTCCAGGACTCCAGAATGACCATGACTCCAAGTCCTGACAAGGTTCTGAACTGCCTTGCAGGGTTGGCTTCTGCAGGTCACCAATCTGGGGCTCCACAGCTGGTGGCACCAGAATCCGAAGCCATTCTGCAGCCAAGCACACAAATCAACAACATGCTCAATGACTTCAGGAATGCTGAGATGCTGAGAGAGGCACATGGTCTCAAGAGAGCGCTTCTAGAAGTGTTCCAGGCACCACACAACGAGAAGACAGCATTGCAGGTGGAAAACACAGTTTTGCAAACTCAAGAGGAAGCAAACACCATGAAGAGAAGGAAAGCATGGCCAAGGACACTCATAGGAGATCATATGGTATTGACAAAGGATCACATGATCAGCAGGGAGCATGCTGAGCAAGAGCTGGTAGAGAAGCAGCCAGCAATCGCACAGCACCAGGAGCAGCTCAGGAGGAGGCAGGAGCAACTCGCTGCAGCAGATGATGACGATGAGCTTGATGATGACAATGAGCAGGTTTTGGCATCGTTGGCCACCCCTGCTCCACTACCACAGACATTCCTCAACCTTCTCGATGACAGTGAGGCTCTCAGCACTGTTGATGATGATGACGATGCATTTCTGACCATCTTTTATGACGAGGTTCCACAGGCTAGCACATCATGCAACACACTCTAGTTCACACATTCAGTTTTGTAGTGTTGTATCTCATGATCATTGCAATGTGAGTTTCGTGACTGGTTACATTGACAAACATGCTTGGTCGCGATCATGGCGAAGTACTGACATCAAACTTTCCATTTCTCAAAATCGTTCGGGTACTACAGGCGTTCGGGTACTACAGTAATTACGTTATGAAAGTCACAATTTTGATTGCAACATGGGAACCGACACTTGAGACGCAGGAATGGGTCTTGAGATCTTGGGAATGGGACTTTGGGACTTTTGGAACGAAGACTACGTCGGCTCACCCACCAAACTCAACTGGTGTAGATAGCGCACGCGAAATAAACCCACGTGCGCTTGCTCAGCCAGTCAAATCTCCATCGGTTCGTCTGGCGATGAGCCTTGTCCGTGTTCCTCGTGTGGCTGAATCGTAGCTGACAAAACTTCTTGGTCGTCGTTGCTGGCGTTTGTGGCCAAGTTCAAGTCCATGGGGTCAGGGATCCGATTGTAGACCTCGTAGTCCACACGGTTGGCCACAGTGCTGAGGAAGTCAACAACGACGTTGCGGATCCCGAGCGTATCGAGACACGGGTAGTTGGTCGGTCCGCCGATGCCTCGTAACCACAACTGCACCGACTCGGTCTCGTCAATCCTTTTCACCCTGGCTGGTTGATCTCTTGCACCCATGTCGGCAAGCACCGTCAGGATGCCGCGGTCAGTCAGCGCTGCTTCGGCTCCTTGCTCGTACCTGAGCCTCGGTCCAGCGTGTGCAGCTCTCTTGGCAGCTTCATCCGCCTTGCCAGAAGTGATCCGACGATTTTTGGCTTCCCAGGCTATGTACGTCATCTGACGAGCAGCCTGCGCCTCGCTGGCGTGGCGGTCACTGAGCCCAGTGGCCGTTTCCCATCCCGCACCCTCGTCAAAACGTTGACGGATGTCGCCGACAAAGACGGGGATGATGCCATCGACGCCATGCTGAGGATGCGCCATCTGGATGGCCACACCCCGCTTCCAACAGTACCACAGATATTCGGGAGAGACCTGTTGCACCTTGACCTCGAGGATGTCAAAGTGTGTAAAATGCGTCCAGGCGTGCACGTCGGCATCGGCAGGAGATCCATCTCGGACGCGAGAGCAGACGCGTTCGATCTGGCTGTGCACCGTGTTGAAGCTTGCTTGGTCTAGCTGGACCAGCCCGTCCAAGATCGACTCCAACGCAACGGGCTGCAAAAGCAACCGAGCCTTCCAAGCCAAGTTTTCGCTTGTTTGAAAGCCAGGCTCTTTGACTTTGGCCGCATCCCAGGCGGTCATGAACAAAAGGCGCGCCATCAGCTCGCCACGGACGCCCTTGAGAATGTCGATATCCGCAGAGGCAAGACACATGCTCTTGACGGTCTCCAGTATCGAGCCATAGCGGTTGGCGGCCTTCTGAAGCGGAACGGGGGTATCGGCGAGATTCTGTGTGGGCGTGGGCATCATGGCAAGCGACGCGGCGATGGCAAGCACAGGCTCCGAAGGCGAGCTGATGTGGAGAACGGCATCGCTATCCACGCTGTCGAGGATGCGCATGTGTCGATCGACCGCGTTGCGTGCAAACGTGGCCTGTTCCCCAAACAGACTGTTGTCGGCGCCTCGGGTGGGAACGTATCGCAGGGCAAGACGCGAGGCGAGGACGTTGAAGCAGATCGTGGGCTTAGCACGAACAAAAGTGCCCGTGCCCATCAGCTTGGTCATGGCCGTGGGCCAGAAGTTGCCTTCGACCAACGAGATCCACAACGGTCGGCCATATTTTTGGATGTGTGTCTGATCAGCGACGTTCAGGGCCATCTTAAGCGGTTCCAGCTCCACCCGAAGCACGTCGAAGCCGACGCCAACAAAGGTAGGCAAAGGCACAGCATTCTGATGCCTAAGTGAACTGTATTCCGACTGAGGCCGGACGAGGGTGGTGGCGCTGCTATTGGTGCTCAACAGCAGAAGCCAAAAGCAGACCAGATCATCCTCTCGTCCGCTTTTGCCATCATCCTCAGGTTCGCTTTTGCCCAGTTGTTCCCTCTCCCGGGGCGGTTGGCGTTGCCTGTCTTCCAGCTCTCCGATGTAAGCCCAGGCACGACAGATGCTGTCGAGCAAGCCGGGTGGAAACGTGACGCATTCGTCGATCGCCACAAAGACCGGCGTGTCACGCGCTGCTCCTACGCCCCGGAGCTCGAGATGCTCCTGTATCAGCCTGATCTGCTTGCTCAGGCGGCGCACCGGTGCATCAAGGTAATGTCTGAAGATCTCGTTGTAGTCTCCACCGACAGGGCCGAGGTGGGCCAAACTGCGTGCCTCCCTGGCAACGCCCTCGAAAAACGTGTCGCGCCGATCCTGATGCTCGCGGGTGCCAAAGTTGTTGAGCTCGACCAGTGCTTCAAACTTTGCCATCTGGCTAGCTTCTCTCTCCAGGGTGGATGCCAGCGTGTCGAACCAAGCGGCAAGTAGAACGGAAGCCTTCTCGTTGTCAGTCAACCTGAATGTCGCCATTTCGGTCAAGGTGAGATCCACGATGTGCTTATCGCCCAGCGGGTAGCCGATGCGTGCGCTGCCGGCCACAGGTCGAATACACACAAAGAGGAGAGGGGTGATGCGACCGAGTTCGAGCACCATCCGGGTCTTGCCCGTACCACTGGATTGAACGATGGTGGTGCCTTTGTAGTAGGGCTTTTGGCCCTCTGGCTTGTTTCTGAACAGAGAGAGATTGACCCCCACTGCAAAGGAAAGCAGACGGCGATGCGCATCACCTTGATAACGGTGGCTGAAGCCTTCGGCTAGACGCTGGCGGAGGGGCTCCTCAAAGGGATCCAACTGTTGCATTTGAGATGCAGCCGGACGCGGGAGAGAGGCCAGAAGGTAATGCAGCGCTTCGTCACTTTTCAAGGGCGGGTCCTTGCGCAAGACACTGGTCATTGCGTTGCGGACAGCTTCTTCGCAGGCTTGCAGATGCGATTGGTCCTGACGATCAAAGGACTGCAAGTTCTTGAAGTGGGGAATAAAGCTAGACTTGTACCGGTCCAGCCTGTAGAAAAAATTATCGATGCTTTCGCCGATCGAATCCTCGTCACCGGCCTCCATGTCATGTCGGAGGTCGTTACATGATCTCGAGAGGATGGTCCAATGCTTGCCGACCTTTGCGCGCAAGTTGTGCGCATCTACTCTGGCTTTTTTGGCTCGGGGTGAGTCATCGGCCGCAGGATGATGCGTTGAGGCGGGCCGAGTGGGCGTCGAGGGTCGAGGAGCCAACGCTGCATGCCGATCAAGATTCTGGACTGCCTGAGCAAGGACGGAAAGCGGAGGCAGCTGATCAAGCCCGCGATGGAGCGTCTCGATCAAGAATCGATAGGCGTTGGCGATGATCGGATGGTAACGAGACAATTGGTCCGATTCGCTGCTGGCTTGCGCGATGAGTTGGATGACATCGCGATCAACAGAGGCTTGCAGGTCGGCGTCTTGATCAAGATTCATTTTTCCCCTCGAAGCCATCGACAAATGCACGTGTTCTGATGGGCAAAACTACGCTGTCGAGACGAGACGAGACGAGACGAGACAAGAATCCCAGGACTCCAGTCAATGCGATGTGGGAAGCACCAAGTTGCAGCACTCGATTGAGATCGAACGATGGATAGGTAAGCAATGTAGTAGGTGGAACGATCGACGTCGATCCAACGCAGCACGTGGTGACGAGCAAGGTGATTAGGTCGGCAAGCGATGATGGTGGATGGTGGATGGTGGATGGTAAGAGCGCTTGCAACGTGCATTGTCTTGAATGGATTGTGTGAGATCACGTTGTCACCAGTCCAGTAACTTCTGCATTTCCATACAGTACATGTCATTCAGTTTTTAAAAAATGAAAATCGCTTTTTTTTGTGACACATATATCTGTCAACATAGATCAACATTGAAAGAAACTTCACAACACAACCTTTGCTATGCTCTTGGGGATGCTTTCTGTGGATGCTGGGGTGCATGTACTACAAATCAGTACTTTGTTTGGCCACCTTTGGCCTGAATTACAGCCTCCATCCTCCTAGGCATGCTCTCCAGGAGCTTTGACAGGTAATCCTCCTCTATAGTGTTCCATGCTTCAAGGAGAGCCTGGAAGATTGCATCTTTGACTGTTTCTGGTCCTCCTGATAGCAGGTAAAGGTGTGGGGAGCTTTGATGGAGCTTGTGCTTGAGGTAAGCCCAGAGATTCTCAATGGGATTGAGGTCTGGTGACTGAGGTGGCCATGACATGGTCTGAATGTCATATAATGCAAACCCCTGCTTACTGTAGGTGCTCTTGTGGATTGCAGCATTGTCCTGCATCCAGACAGTATCCTCTGGCTGTCCCTTGAACCAACAAAAGACCTCCTGCTCCATGATATCCATGAATACCTTGCTGTCAATCCTCCCAGATGGCATCCTGACCAGGGGACCTTTTGCAAGCCCATGAAGCTACCCCAAACCATCACTTTGACTGTCCCTGACCTGGTGGTAAGCTGAATGCATGCCTGATGATACTTTTCCTGTGGTCTCCTAAGCAAATGCCTGTGCCTTCTGTCCTGTTTCTCCACTGCAGATTCATCTGTCCAAAGCACCTTCTTCCAATCCTCCAGTGTCCAGTTCCTGTGCTCCATAGCAAACTGCAGTCTCTTGGCTTTGTTAGCAGGGGAGAGCAGGGGAGCTCTGGTGGCTTTGTAACAGTTGATCCCAGCCTTCCTGAGCTGTCTCCCCACTGTGCTAGTTGACATACCCCCATTTTGCTTGCCTATCTCCCTGAGTGGTGTCCTCCTGTTCTGTGCATCCTCTGAGTGCTCCTGACCATGTTCCTGATAGCTTGAGGGCTGTACTTTGGGTTCCCATGAGTGTGGTAGGCATTCTCCTTGCTGCCAGAGGCATCATAGCGCTTGAAAAACTGATATATAGTGTGATAGTTGAGGTCCAGATGCCTTGCAATCTTTGGGAGCTTCCATCCAGCTGTTCTGAATGATAAGCATGCAGTTTTCTGAGCATCAGTGAGTAGCTTGTGTCCAGGGGTTTCTGATGGCATCCTGCAAGGTGGTGTTTGAGCAAGATTTGATGACTCTATGGTGATTCTTGTGGATGATGGTGGTGAAGAAGCATGATTCAAATTTGCACTATCTGACATTTTTTAAAAACTGAATGACACATACTGTAATCACATCACGAAAAGTCTATTTTCTTATCGGGAATACAGAGTCTAACACAAATAAGCTGTGTTAATGAATTATATGCAGGGTCCAATGCAGTCAACCTCAATAACCACCTCTGTACCATGGTAATGTGGCTTCGCTGGCTTAGACCACTGCCTTGAATGATTGTTATGCAGCCAATCTGGTGTTCTCTGGCTTAGAAGAGGCAGGAAATGGTGAGTAAGACCCATGTCACAGCTTGTCTAGTCACCTTTCACATATACTAACCTTCCTTTCATCCTTCATATCCTCATTCTGCCACCTTCCCTCCTTGTGCAATCCCACCATGATGCCCTCTCACTGCTGCCACTGCCCTGGTTGCACAGAGATTGGCAGTGCTGATGGTCTCCTGATCAACAGCTCAATGTTCAGGAACCACAAGGCTGCTGCCACCACTGCCTCCAGTTCCACTGCCAGCTCATCCACCATCCCCAACCCACTGCCACCACACAAGAAGCAGCATTTCATTCCACACACACCATCACCCTCACAGCTTCTCGACAGCATACTTGCCAACCACACTCCAGCACATCATGTTGTACCTTCATATTACAATGATAATGATGTTCATAATACCTTGCCTTGGTCTCATGTGCCTTTGCCTGTGATTGAACCCAACTTTGCTCATTGGGTGGATGATGACACAAATGCTCAGACCAAGGATTTCACTGATAGCGATGAGGAAGATCATGTGATCTGGAGCAATTCTGATGTCAATGATGAGGTTGACAATGATGAGGAGCAAGGACACATCGATTTGGATGAGGTGGGTGGCATTGTGAGCTGCATCTTTGACTGTGAGGGGTCCAGCATGAGTGTGATCATGCTCACCACCTCCCAGCAGGATGTTGACAGCTGGATTTGGAAGGTTCACATATTCATGACCTTCCTCATGGTGTACACCACACTCTCAAATGATGAGGCCTTGCTCATCCTCTCATTCATTTTTGCCACTCTTGGGCTGCTGATCACACAGGACCATGCAATGCAAAGTCAACATGATACCTCTGATGTGCAATGCAAGCTTGTGACACCAGCTGCAGTAGCCAAGAGCCTCAAGATTGTGGATCACTTCAAGAAGTCCCTCATATGCATCATCTGCCACAAGCTCAATGACTGGGATGGTGACATTCCTGCCAATGGTGAGCTCAAGTGCACACATTGTGCTGCTTACACCATCTTTAACTGCAGGCTGCAACTCATGTATGCATATAGGACACTTGAAATGGCAATTGCTTCGCTTCTACAGGATGAGAGACTGGAATCAGCTTTGGAAGAGGCAAGCAGGCCAGGTATGGATGTGGTGCCAGGTGATGGCAAGTGTTATGGTCTGAGCTGGAGTGGCAAAGCATGGCATCATGGCTGCACCCTCATTGACTGTGAGATGCCATGCAAGGAGCAACATCAGCTGTACATTGAGGACTCAGTCCTCAACCTCAAGGTCACACTCAACATCAACTGGTTCAGGCTGTTCAAGGGTGGATACTTGCCACATTACTCCACAGGTGCTATCCTCCTGCAAATCAACAACTTGCCTGAAAGGTTCATCACCTTGGACCATAGGTGCAGAGGGATACATCTGCTCTCCCTCATGCCTGGTCCCAAGGTGACCAAGAACAAGACCTTTGAGCAATGCTTGCACCTTGTCATTGATGAGATCCACTTGCTCAATGAGGAAGGTGTCAAGATTCAGACAGCTATGCATCTGGAAGGTAAGTACCATTCCCTTGCTCTGCATTGCTCATGTGCTCCAAAGTTGGCTACTGACACTGTAATTGTTTTGCATTGCCTTCATGGTTGTACAGGGAGAATGGTGCATGTGTGGCTCAACATGATAGTGGCCAACAGTCCTGCATGCACAAAGATGGTGGGCTTCATGGGCATTTGGCATTCTGGCAACATCTGCCCATATTGCCCAAAGCACATCGACCAGCTTGGGACCTGGGAAGCATGGGAGGACAAGCCATGAGAGTCTTGGCTGGCACCATCCAGTACACAGGAGGTGGAGGCTGCCAGCACCATCTTTGGGCACCTGTGATACTTCAACAGGCAGCTCAACAGCCTGCCTGACCCCATGCATGCCATGCATCTGGGGATCTGCAAGTGCTTCTGGCACAAGCTGCTCATCGAGGCATTCAGAGACATCAGACAGCAGTTCAGCAAGGCCCAGATGGTTATATGATGTGCAATGGTACCCAGCAGCATCAAGTGCCCCAACAGAAGGATCAGCAACAGGGGAGGAGGGCTTCCAACTGCAGAGGAATGGGTCATGCTCTTCCACTGCCTCCTCCTGTTTATTATGCTGGATTTGTGGGGCACTGCACTCATGCACAGTGAGGAGACAATGCTCAACTTCCAGCCTAAGAATGCCACAAGGAAATGTGAGCCCAAGAGTGGGTGCAAGTCAGTCACAGACATCTTCAAGATGGGGATGCTGTTGTCTTGTATTGTGGACATGCTGGAGGGCGAGATCAGTGAGGATGAGCTTGCAGTGCTACACTTGTACCTCCTGCACTTCAATGCCAAGACAAAGGACATGCTCAGGAATGGATGGCTGGTATTCAACAATCACATTGCAGAGCATATCCAAGATGCCATATGCTGCTTTGGAGGTGTGAGGAACTTCTCATGCTTGCCCTTTGAGCAGTACAACAGGATCCTTGGAAGGATTAGCACTTTGAGGCACAAGGGAGGTCAGCTCAAGCTCACAATGATGTGCAAGACTGTGCAATGTCTGGAACTGAGGCACCTCCTTGCACAGTCGAAGGACTTCTTCTTCTGAGACATGCTCCTTGGCTACATCAAGAGCTGGAGTGAACATGATGAGCTGCCACCTCCCACAAAGCTGGCCAAGACAACAATGGAGGGTGATACTTATCACCTCCTCCTCTCACACCTCAATGGTCCTGGTAAGTCTTTCCCCAGTCACTTTCTCATGCCTCATGATGCCTCTTCCTCCACTAGCAATGTCATTCTCTACAAGGATGCCATCTTCTTTTGCACAGTCTGTCAAGATGTGTATCTGAGCAAGCTCAGAGTGGCAGGCTATGCAGCAGGAGGGTGAACAAACAGGGGAAACACTTTTGCATTGGTACAATTGGCAGATCAAACAATGGTGGTGGTGCATATTCTTTGGTTGTTCAAGAAAAGAGTACAGTTTGATGGGCCAGGCAAGGTATCATGCTCAGAGCACTTCATGCATGTCCAGAGGCTCAAGGAGATCATGATGGATGAAGCATTTGGCTGCAAGGTGCCACACAGAGAGCTCTTGAACAGGATGGGCATTAACTTTGCAAAGACATGTGAAGTTGGTGAAGGACATGTGAAGTTGGTGAAGGTATGGTGCTACTGCTTCATGTGATGGTCTTGCAGCTTGTCATCATCCCTTTTTGCACTCACAATCCACAGTCAGGTCAGGTCTACAGTCTCAAGTGCCTTTGATTCAATGCAAACCATGATCCATTGCAAGAACAAGAGACTGTGAATATGAGCTACATCTGAACATTGAGAAAACAGTGAACCAAAGTGAGTACTACCATCATCCGAGTCTGTGATAGCTAGCAGCTGATTGCATGAGAACAGTGAGCAAGGCATATCAGCAGTGTTGCTGAGCACTGTTGAGTGCCAGAGTGTTGAGAAGCAACAGGCACTATGCCAGTGTGTCATGTCCAGTGAGCCTCAAGAGACTTAGCAAAATTGCACATGTGTAGGGTGAAATACAGGAGGGACACATGACTTAGCCTTTTCCTCCTACCACCACCATCCACCCTCTCCATCCACAACTACATGTTGCTTTCGACCCCTCCCCCCTCTTCACCACTGCTGTCATTGTTGCCACACCCAAGCAGGGCTGGATGGATGCCTGGCATGGCTCCATCTGCAGCATCCAGCTCATTTTGACCCTGGCACCACATTGCCATGGGTCCCTCTTTGCCAGCAGCACCACCAGCCACAGCAACATTGGCCTCAACTCTGTTGGAGTACATGGTACTCTACCAGTTTATCTTGCACTTGGAAACTTCACCATGGGAGCACACACCAACTGGCTGGTCCTCAAACCAACTGGCTATTTACATGCCCCTTCAGTTGGCTGTCACACCAACTGCTGAATCCTCACAACCACCAGAGGATATTCACTTTAGTCCACATGCCAGATGCATGGTATCCAACTTTCCCACTCATGTGACTCCTTGCATGCCCTTGCATCCAACACAAGGAACAAATCAATGCCACCAACACCAAATATACATGACCAACCCATGGGTCCAGATCCAACTGAAGGATCACTCGACTCACCCAATGAGAACACTTGGTTCAACACCAAGATGAAACTTTTCCTATGACACATACACACTCCAACATGACACACTGCATGGTAGGAACATGATTGGTCAGATGGAGACATGCATCAGGCAACATCACTTCTCACAAAGGAACATAGACACTTGATGGTAGACACACTGACCAAATGGCATGGGCTACACTAACTGTTGCACTGAGTCTCCATTCCCCCTTGATGCATATATAATGTACATACCAATCACACCTGTCACTGAAATATTATCAAATCTTCATCTTACTCATGTATACTGAACACTCACCATTGCTTGGCCATACCAACTGACTGGTTCATGTATTTGTGGTGACTTTCCCTTTCACTTCCAGCCTCTGCACATTCAATCACTGGTGTTGATAAACAACTGATTGGTTCTTGTGGTATTGTAACTCAGACTCTCAGTTGAATATCTTAGGATTTATGATGCATTGCTCAAGATTGCAACTCAGGCATCATACACAGCTGATCTCACAGTCAACTGACTGGTGTTGTACATCAACCAGTGGGTGTGCATGACTAAAGATCACACATCATTGCTCAATAAGAAGCCATTCGATGTTCCACCTTCCATTAACTATTACGGCCGAGAAGCACAATCGGCTGAGTGCAAACTCACAAAGCTCACTCAGCTAAGCCCGTTCCACTTGTCTCAACACTACCATCATCTTTCAAGCTCCGAAACATGCGTTCTTAGTCTTTTCGTCACCGTCCGCATCCACCAATGGCACCTGTTTACATATCCATACACTCAATGTACCCTACCTCCTCCTAACACACACATAGGCATTCTCGATATCTCGCATCGCTCGCAGCATCGGCTGGTCAATCGACATGGACGCGCGCAGCAAGGGCGAGCTGCCCAGTACTCCGGTGTCGGAACGCACCTCAATGGCTGATGCTACATCTCTTGCTCAGCCGCCTTTGTCGCCGGCAAGAACGCAAAAGCTGCGCCAGGTGTTCGCCAGCTTCCACAGTTCGACTGAACTATACGTGCAAGTTTACTGGAGTAATTTGAGGGTTGCGCTGGATAAGAGAACCCCTCTCGACAGGCGCCGCCTTTTTCTCAATACCTTTCTAGACTCCCCCGACTTTGAAAGTTTGATCAACGCACTCAAAGCCGATATCGATGCGCTTCCTCGCTCCTTTACTGAGCAAGTCTTCGACTATTCTCGTCAGCCGCCTGTCACCAAACGCCGAGCGTCTGCGAGCGTGTTGATCGATGATTTAGACCAGGCCGAGCTCGATCTCAGTGACCCGGACGAGTGTCTCGAGGCGGTACTGCGATACCTGTACAGGGAACGTCCCAATCGCTCGGCACTCAACGTAGCCAAGACCGCGCCTGTTGCCGACTTCACTCACGCTTTCCACGGTCCCGGTCTGGCGATGCTCGAAGACCACATCATCGTGCACAATCAGCTCTTTTCCTCGGACGCTAGCGCCACACCTGCGCTCGTCCATTTGCCCAGACCCGACTCCACCACACTTGGGCCGTCCAGCTCGCAACCACGCAAGTACTACAGCAAAGTGCTTCCCATCCTCCAGTCCTCCGGGTTCGGAAAGACAAGAATGTGCGTTCAACTCAGCACAATCAGCCCGGGCATGCTCGTCTGTCTCCGCGAGACCGGCGCCCGCACGGTGCAGCACGAGGAATCCTTTCCGCCTCAGGATGCTTTGGTGTTTTCATACTTTCAGGGATGCGAAACAATCCTCAACGGCGTCGGCTTTCCTCAAACGCCGCAGCAGCATGCGCAGTTCAACAAAGCGCATCTTCGTATCTCCGCATGGCTGGCTGTCTATTGCCATACCATCGCTTTTTATCTCGAAGACCTCAAGCAAAAAGCTGGCTGCTGCTTTGACAAATCGAGTGGGCGCAAGCAGGGCCGCAAGCATTACCATAAAGAGCAATTGTGCTGGAAGACCGTCGTTTACCATCTCGCGGCGGCCATTCACTCGCCCTCTTCCGGGTTCATCCCTCACTTGCTCTTTAGCAAGCCCGCTTTGTGTCGCGAAAGCCCTCTCAACCAGCTTGCCGAACCCTCAGCCGCACCCTCAGCCGGACCATCAGCCGGCCCAGCAACTGGCGAGCCACACGTCCAATCGGCTTCCATGCGAGGCAAAGAATCGGTCGCCGAGCCACCACAGCTGTTTGGCACCGCCAACTTGCGCGAACAACTGCTCAAGCACATTTGCGACTCCGCCGATGACCTTTACACTGCCATGTGCAAGGAATACTCTTCTGAGATCTCTGAACCCGAGATGCTCACCAACGCGGTACGGAAGTATCTGCGTTTCGAAATTCAGAAGCTGGAAGGATGTGTTCCCCAACCCTTCCAACAGCCATTCTTCTTTCTCGCATTGGACGAATGCGGTTCCATGGCCACTCTCCTCCCCGTGATACGCCGCGTATGGTTCCACGCCATGCCTAGATCCTGTTGGATCCTTCTCATCGATACCAACTCGGATCTGGCTCCACTCACCGGTGACACGGCTCGCAAAGGCTCTCGCCGTACTGAGTTCGGCAGTACGCATCGGCTCACCCAGCCATTCTCTACCATGCCTCTCGACGTCAACCTCACTGCCGATCAGTGTGAACGCATCTTCGCCGACAAAGACACCTACAAGCTTCGAGAGCTCAACGGATTGCTGCCCAGTCTAGGCAGGCCCTTGTGGAATGACCAGCGGTACCACAACAAGGCTGGCGTCATCTATCCGCAGGCGATCATTGAAAAACTCGTTTTTCCTGGAGATTGGGAGTGGGACATTCAGAAGCATGTCCCAGTGCAAAAGATCGACCAACTCAACCAGAATCTATTGGCTCTCGTCTCGCGCCGCATCACACTGGAGCTCAGTAGCCGGTCAGATCCTAGGTCATGGTACGACTTTGTCTCGAGACAGATTGCGCAGCATTTGCGCTTTGTGGGCCGCATATACACCACTTCGGACTCTATCATAAGCAACACACCGAGTGAGCCACCTCTCAGCGCCGCTGTGGCCTGGTTCTTCCGCTGCGAGCCCGGAAAGACGCTCGGAAAGTGGGAGATGGTGATCCAGGCGATCGTCAACGCGCTTGAGCCCGTTGGCTTCGACATTGGCGCGCAAGGCGAACAAGGCGTCGCGCTGTTGTGCACCATGGCCATTGACCTTGCCACTTCATGGATGCACTCGAGCGTCTTGAAGGATTCCTGCTCGATAAACGCCCCGGAATCGACCACCTATTTCGCCGTCTTTGGCCTTGTGTCAGTTCGCAAATGGTTGAGCGCCCTCATTGGCGACAAAGTGCATGTGGATGTCGAATCATTCCTGCCAGAGAGAAAAGGTGCGAAGCAGAAACAGAAGGCGTCCGTCGCCTTGAGCGAAATGCACCAGTGGTGCGATCGCGCTTGGCTCAACTTCAAGCACATTGTACGCTTCGAAGAACAGGTGGATAGCACAGATGTTATGGATTCGGATCAGCTCGTCGAGCTTTGGCTCAGGCACGCCGCGGCTCAAGGCATTTCGAATCAACCGGGGTGGGACCTTCTCATCCCCGTGTACGTATCAAGCAGCACTGAAGCACCAGACGATGGGCGAGAGCCGTTTGACAAGTCCAAGCTGTCGTATATTGCCATCCAGGTCAAGAACCGCATCAAGTCACCCAGCAAGACGGTGCTGGAGTCGCGTATTGGGCCCCATCTTGCGTCTGGCATGTCGAAGCAATGTCTCGAGTTGTTCATCGACCTGAAAGGGAACGCCCAGCCAGAGGGTTGCTCTTATTCGCAGCGATGCCACCCGGCACCAAAGTCAAACTCAGAACTCGACACAGAGTCGCTGCTGCGTCATCATCTCTGGGTCAGTGGCCTCGACCGGTTTCCAATCCTGGGTCAGCTTGCGAGCCCAGCCAAGGATCTAGTCTGCTTGCTGTTCGGTAGTGCTGACTCAATCGACACGGTCGAATTCGACCAAGCTCGGGCGAGGTATGTACGCAGTAAGAAGACCAATCAGGACGCCTGGGACGAAGCACAAGTGCGCATTAGTGGCGCGCTCGTCAGCGTCAAATCGCCATCGGACAAACTACGAGGCAAGAGAAAGCACCGCTGACCGCTGTCACTGGATCGGCTCGGTATCTTCTGCATTTCCGGCCATCTTGGTAGTCTCGCCTGACTTTGTACTTAGTCATCTTCCGGCCGATAGGCGCAATCGGCTGAGCGCGATCAGACAAAAGGGGGTATTGCGATTTTTCAGTAGGGGGTTTCAATATTTATGTTAACTTCGAATTTGTGACGAAAATCGAACTTTTCCAGCTTCAAATTTATAAAAGTGATCGATCCCTGCCAAAATGAAAATCAAAGTCAGGAAAACTCGCAGAAAGTGAAAAGCAGTCAACAGTTGTCACACAAGAAAAGCAGATACACAAGCATAAATGAGAGCATAACAATAAGATAAGGCTGCCTAACTTGGGGAGTTGCTTGTGAGCTCCCAGCCATGGCCACATTGTGTGTGAGTGGTGTACTGCATGGTGTGATGGTCATGAACTGAGGCTGGAGGGCAGCAAGAGACAATCCCCAGAGAGAGGCAAGCCGGAGGCCTAGAGGTCACACCAAGCAGAGATGTTGAGGTTGACAGCAGCTGAGGCATTGGCATAGAGGGCTGCCTTAGTGGTGGCAGCCCTGTCAGCAGTGGAGTGGTCAACATAGCAGTGGAAGCAATCACTCTGCCAGCAGCCAAGGCCATGGATGGTGTCAGTGTTGATGCCATTGGAGGCAGCCCAAGTGGCAGCACTATGGCAGAAAGAGTGGCAGGAGTATGACAGAGGGGAGATGTGACAAGCCTCAAGGCACCATTGCAGGGTGGTGATGAAGGCTGAGCACATGAAAGGTTGGCAGCCTTCCAATGTGAAGAGGGGCTCATGCAGTGCCCTGTCATGACAGATGAGCTTGAGTGCCACAACTGTGCAAGTGCTGAGGGGGACAGAGGGCACCATGAGCATGACACCCTGTTGAAAAGGGTCTGTCTTGCTGGCCAGGAGGGTGATGGTGGCATAGGAGCCATCCACAGTGAAGGTGACTGATGAGATGGTGGGGCAGTTGTGGGAGCCTTGCACTTCCCAAGTGAGCTCACCTGCATGCAGAAAGCATGCAAAGGCGAGGCAGAAGGCTGCCCTGAACATGTGACAGTTGTGCTGCAATGGACAGATAGCAGGGAGGGCTCACACAAGCTTCTGGAGGAGGGGCAAGGTGATTGGAAGCTTGGTGGCAGGGAGGGGGATGCCAACAATGCACTTGAAACCTCAGACAACATGCTCAAGTCACTCAGAGTCGAAGGCAGAGGTGGAGAGGCCAAGGTCAACATGCCAGGACTTGAGCACAGCAAGGTCACATTTGAGTGTGTTGTACATCTTCCCAGTGGTGTGGTGGTGTGCCACCCACTCAATGAGAGAGGTTGGCAAGGCAGGGAAGGGCTGAGCGAGATGGAGCATGTGGAAGGCAAAGGTGGCAAAGTTGTCACACACAGTGATGGATCATGCCCATGTGCTGGCTGCAAGGCCATTCCAGAGAAGGAAGGAGGCCTGCAGGGAGAGGTCAATGGCTTGGGTGAAGCCTGCTGGCAGTTGTGCACCCTGGTGCCATTGAATGGAAGCAGGGCAAAGGCATGAGGGTAGTGCTGCTGGAGAAATGTGAAACGATGGTGGGAAAGGGTGTCAGCAAGCACATTGGCTTTGGAGCATACATGGACAGGGACAAGGTTGATGTGCTGCCAAAGGCACAGGGAGAAGATCTCCTGGAAGAGGGCCTGGGTCTTGGGGTCACAGATGGAGCCCTTGTGCAGGCTGTACTTGACATTCTCATTGTCAATGTAGAGCACAACATGATGAGGGCCTGTCCACAGCAGCAAAAAACAGCAAAGAGCCTCCAGGACAGCCAGGGCCTCCAGGACAGCCAGGGCCTCCAGGACAGCCAGGGCCTTGAGGAAGTGGATATCCTTGTGGTGGTGGTGTCGAGAGAGCTCATGTGAAAAAACGGCAACAGGGTGATCCATGCCACCCCAGTGGCCACCAATGCAGTGCTTGCTAGCATCAGTCCAGACATGCTCGATGACAAGGGGTGAGGGCTGGAGAAGTGACATGCCATCCCAGGATTGGAGGGTGTCAATCCACCAAGTCAGCTCTGCCTGGGTTGCCTTGCTGATCTGTCAACCGAAGGGAGCCCTGTAGTGCAAGCGAATGGCATTGTACAGGTGGTGGAGGAAGGTGTGGCTGTGAGGTGCCACCCAAGTGACAAACTGGAGGTGGCCTGCAACCTGCTGGAGTTTGAGCAGGGAGGCTCAACCTCAGTTGACAATGCAGGTGCAGAGCTGAAGGATCCTCTGATGGTGTTGTCGAGTGATTGAGGTGGTCTGGGCAACCAAATCCAGCTCAATACTGAGGATCTCGAGCCAGGTGGTGTCCCAGACCATCTTCCTCTGGCTGAGTCTGAATCCAAGCGCTGCAGCAGTGAGACTGAGCACCTGGATTGGCATGGCAGCGCTGGTGGAGGCATCAGTGGCACCAAAAAAGTCATCCAAGTAGTGTGAGACATCAGAATGCAAGGCTGATGATGGCAGCACAGACCACAAGGCAAATGAGGAAAGCCAGTGCAGGAACTCAGCGAATAGGTTGAACAGGAATGGTGAAGAGCATGCTCCAAATGCAAGAGCACATTCCTGAAAGTACTGACCATCAAAGTTGATACCCATGAGATGGGCATCCAACTTGGCAATGATGATGTGTCGAAAAGCATCCTCCAGGTCAGCTTTCCAGAGAGAGGCACTAGGATGCTCCTGGATAAAGTCCATGATGGCATCCAGGCTCTCATACCAGATTGTGACAAAGGAGGTGTGGATGCCATTGTTGACTGATGGCAGGCAAGCTCCTGGCTTGTGAGGGTGGGAGAGGTGGTAGATGGTCTGCCTCTTCTCGCTGTGGGGCTTGGGTATGATGCCAACTGGGGAGCAGACAAGGCCAAGGTTGCTGGGATCAGCAATGTGATGGAGATGGCCCTTGAGCAGGCGAGCTTTGATCTCACAGTGCAAGTGGAAGATGTCATCAGAGTCCATGGGCAGGTTGGAGATTTCGAGACATGCTGAAGAGTGCAGAGGTCCGTCATATCCAAGCCTGACCCCATGGCAAAGGGCTCCTCACAGCTGGTCAGCAAAAGTCTGGTTGGGGTACAGGTTGAGGAATCAGGACCAGAGGCAGAGTTGGAGCATACTGACAGTTGCAGGGGTGTTGGCAGCGTCGAAGATTGGGAGCACACACAAGGTATTGGGTCTTGGTGGCAGCAGGGAAGCTGTGAGTAAGGAGGCCAGCAAGGTTGAGGCAAGGTCAGGTGACAAGTCGATGATGCTGGCAGCGAGGGAATCCACAGGTGGAAGGAGCACTGGTTGAGTGGGTGCACACTGAGGTGGCACTGGTGAGGTGGGTGCATGCTGAGGAGGCACTGGTGGAGCTGGTGCATGCTGATGGGGAGGCACTGTTTGGGCAGGTGCATGCCAATGGGGCACTGACAAGGCTGGTGCAGGCTGAGGAAGCACTGGTAAGGCTGGTGTGGGCTGAGAGAGCACTGGTGAGGCTGGTGCAAGCCAAGTGGGTGCAACCAAGGGTGGCACCAGGCGAGACACATCGCTGGAGTGAGAAGGCATACTCACCATTATGATGCCTTCTTCATGGGTTGGTTGGCAGAGGACTTGCTCAACCCAATACACTGTGTGATGGGGTGGGGACTGCAGCAGTGCATGCATGTGTGTGCACAAGCACAGCCAGGGCAAGGTTGTCCAGCATTGAAATGATGGCAGGGGTCACCAGAGGTGGATGTTCCTGAGTGAGTGTTGTGCATATGGATGTGCAAGGAGGATGAGGGATGAAGGTGAGAGCTGGAGCTCAGATCACCATGGCTAGACAGTGACGACAAAGGGGCTGTCTTGGGATAGGGCAGGAGGTGCTGACCTGCCAGCTGTTGGTTGTAAAGGGACCACTCCTGAATGGCAGTTGTGCCAAAGAGCTTGTGGCAGAGAGCAAGGTGGTAATCTGCCATGGCATGCCACTGGTAAATATGATTGAGCTCAATCAAGTTTGCCCAGTGTGTGAGAAGAGCCTCGAGCAGGGCCCAATTGGCTGTGTAGCAACCACAGATGGAAGCGTACACAATCCAGACTGAGGAGAGGGTGGTGAGGTTGGGAAAAGCCTTGATGAAAGCTGATGTGTGTGAGTCTGCAGTGTTGTTGGTGAGGGTGAGCTGACCATTGTCAATGACAAGGCCAGCAGCACAGATGGGCTCTCATGAGACCTGAGACTTGGGGTTATGGAGCTTGACCAGCTGCTCTGGTTTGAGTTGGTTGCACTTGATGAGGAGGATAATGTCGGCTGGGACCCAGGTGAAGCAGTGAGAGATGGACAGGGGGGGCAACTCACCTGTGGTGATGGAGGGACTGACAGGAGCAAGTGCCAAACCACCCACTGACAATGATGGAGGTGGAAGAGGCTGAGCCTGCAAAGGGGCCAGTGAGGTTTGCTGGGCAGGCTGCATGGGTTGTCTCAAGTGGATGGAACACAGGATCTGTTTGAGCTTGTCATTGTGCTGGTGCTCAAGACGATCAAAGCATTGCTCCAGCATGGTAAGGGATGCAGCAGAAGCGAATGCTCCAGAGGGGCAGGTTGCACGATCAGCTGGAGGGGAAGACACCAAGAGAGGAGCCAAAAGGGGAGGTGACAGGGCCCCCAAGCATGGGCCAGAGGAGGAGTCAGCGCTGGTGGGTTGGCCAGCTGAGGGGGGGACAGCAGCAGCAGGGGACTTGCCACAGCAATGAGCACAAGTCTGTACAAGGTTGCCACAGATGCCAACAAAGTGAGTCAGACTGAGCATGCACTTACAATGAATGCAAGGGCGGTTCAGCAACATGGGAAGTAGCTCAGGAGAGCAAGTGTGGCAGCTTGCCAGGCCAAACAGCACAAGATTGCAGAGCAGGTCAACTTGCAACAGTGAGAAGACTGTGGAGAGCTTGAACAGGTTTGCCAGACCACAGACAAGATGCACAGCCTGTCGATGGCAGCGAAGCCAGTGTGTCTGCTCTGTCAAACCACTGCTTGACATTGTCAAGCTACAACAGTGGGGTTCCTCATGAGGCTGGCAAGGTGTGCCACTACCAGTGTCAGATTGCTGATAGATGGAACACTCGAGTGTGAGCTCAGTGTGCCCATCATGCCAAGTCTTGATGCTGTTGGGCTGCAGCAATGGGATCCCTCATGAGTTGGGTGAGGTGTGTCAGAACCATGAGGCTGGATGAGTCCTGTGCTGCCTGTCGAAGTTTCCACAGTCTTGATGCTGCTGGGCCTGACAGCAGTGGTGAGACATCAGCAATCACACTATGCCTGTGTTACACAGAGCACCACTACACAAAGATGAGTCTGGGTCATCAACCCAGGTGTGAGATACCCAGTGTAGGGCCTGTCAACCATTGCCAGAGATCAAGTGGTGGGTGATGGGGTCATGTTGGGCTGCACAAGACATGGAGATAGCAACAAAGCCAGGGGCAACCAAACCACCCAGCACAGCACAAGTTGGATCGCAGGGGCACCAACCCTTTGATCACCCTCAAGTGTCAGAGGGGTTGTTGAAATTGCCTGTGGTGGAGGCATGAGCTCCTGCAGCCACATCGATCTGGTGATATGGGTAGTGGTCATGGTAGGGGAGGGGAGCTTGCAGCCAAATGTCGCTGAGAGTGTGACTGGTGTGAAGGAGAGGAAGTCAACATGCTGAAGAGCAATGAGGACAATGAGAGCCGAAGAAGGACCAAAGTCCCAAGGCTAAAAAGGAAGAGCATGATGAGACCTTGATGCCAGCGGGAGGGAGAGGTGCTCAAGCCAGGGTGGTGAGCAAGTCCTGAGGTGCTAATGAGCATGGGACCAAGTGTGCTGAGCACAGGAGGAGAGATGGCCATGCAAAGGAATGCAATGGCAGCAGGGTCTTGAGCTGAGAGGAACAGCATGTTGAGACCTTGGTGTCAGCAGGGAGACTAGTGCCTGAGCCTAGAGCCACAAGCTGATCTCAAGGTGGTCAGCCAGCCAAAGGAAGGCAATGGTGGTGATGGGGGTGAGGAGGGAGAAAAGGCAGTCAGCCAACCGAAAGGAAGGAAAAAAGACCTGTGGCAGTGTCACAGAGGTCTGGCAAAGGTGGCAACAAAGGTGGTGTCAAGCAGCACTTGCAGCTGTAATGTCAGGAGGATGGTCTGTGGATGTTGAGACTGAGGTTGACAAAGAGAAATGAAAGTAAACACCACCTGTGTGAGGCTGGTGTGTGTATGATGATGGTAATGAGCCATAAAGGAGGATCACAGGTGGATGGAAAGTCCACTCACAAACAAGATTGTACATGTGTACCTGACTTTTCTCACATGAGACAACTGTTGAAAACAGTGACAATTTGTTGCTGCCACAGTTGTGACCCACTTTTCTGCACAAAACTTCAAAATTGAGTGATTTTGGATGATCACCACAGTTGCACAAACACCATCTGCACCTTGTGTGGCAAGCCAGTCACAATTACATAAGATAAATTCCAAAGTCAAAGCTCAACTTTTGCTTGGTCACCTCTGTTGGAAAATGGTCTTCCTCCACATCAGTGATACTCCCCACTCTACCAGTCCAGGAGCTCTATCACAACCACATGCATTTATTTCCTGTGTTTTTTTCTACACAGAGAGATCTGCAGTTTTCTGTTGGAAAGATTTGCTGACATCAGTATCAGCTACTCTTGGTAGCTGACACCATGCCCAATCTGACACCATGCCCAATCTGACACCATGCTCAAGTCTTCAGGATGACCTTTCCATGCATGGTGCCATCCATTGCAACAAGTTCCCCAACATCACAATTGGGTATCTGACAATGGAACACATATATCAAAAACTCTCTCTCTTTCAGTTCTGATCTCATGGTTATACAACCACTCCACAGTCCTTCCACATGTTTATCTTCTGTTCTTGCCTTGTATCTTAGCATCTCCCTACATCATCACCATGTGTGCAATGTAGGCAAGGCATTCACTATATATGGATCACCCTTACAGTGGTCCCACAATCTTTTACTTAATTGAATCATTCCTTACCTTACTGTACCTCTTCATCATCCATCTGTCTTCATTCCATCTGCCATCCAGGCAAGTGTTGTACTGTCATTGGTGGTTTCCCCTCAACCCTCTGCAAGTCCTTTATCATCATACTCAGTGGTTATGGGATGTATCTAAGCTGAAATATCCTCAGACTGAGCTCTACATGCAATTCTGCCATCAGGAAGACTTTAGTGAGCTAGCTACTTGCTTCAGATCTCTTGGCAGATACTGGACACTTTTCACCTGGCAATTCTCTGCCTTTGGTAGCTCCTTGGTGGTGCTCAATTTCCAATAACCTCAACAAAAAATCAAAGTTTTTTCAAATTTGCATTTCCATATAAATATTGAAACCCCCTAGTGGTTTTCTTGATGTGCCAATTGGTGTGAAGATCAATCAGTAGGGGGTTTCAATTAGTTATCTGGAAAAGTGAATTTGTGATGAAAAATTGGACTTTTCCAGCTTCGAATTTAAAAAGTGATTGATCCCTGCCAAAATGAAAATCAAAGTCAGAAATGTTGGAGTACATGGTACTCTGACAGTTCATCTTGTACTCAGATACTTCACCACAGAGGCACACACCAACCAGTTGGTCCTCAAACCAACTGGCCATTTACATGCTCCTCTGGTTGGTCACCACACCAACTGACAAATCCTCACAACCACCAGAGGATATTCATTTTAGTCCACACACCAGATGCATGGTATCTGACTTTCCCACTCACATGATGTCAGCAGTTGCATGCCAGACATGTGAAATCGACATTAACTTGAGGTAAATGTCGATTTCATTTGAGTTCAAGGTTAACAGCCAGTAAACATCGATTTCACTTGAGATCGGCATTAACTGCCTCTTATGCTCAATGTCAGCTGACTGCTGTTGCCACTCCATCCAGAGGTAATGCAGCACATTTGTGGTAGCCTAGTGGGTGTCCTACACTTGACAGGAGTGGGCTAACTGTCCTTGTGTATGTATGCAGCACTGATGAACTGTGCCACCATCATTGGGGATGATGCTCAAGGCTGTACATCGCTGGTAGTTGGCATCGTCATATAGTAATGGTACTGGTGGAGGTTCCAGGACCACAGTGTAGGTTCCGCCTGCACAGGTGAGGCCTGTGGCACCAGTGGTGGTTCTGACTGCTGTCTATATGTTCTCTGACTCGAATGGAGGCACACTGAGTAGCAGCAATGCCTAAGATTGCTACTCTATGAGACAATGAGTGTGAGTATAGAGATACTAAACGTACTGACAAGTTAATGAATGATAGAGTGGATGAGGCCCCACCTCTCCACTCATACAGGGAGTGTGTGTATATATATATATGCATGTGTGTATGCTGGCAGCAGTTGCTCCAGAGCATCCCACCACCAGCATCAGGCCAGTGTCAGGGCCTGCCCCTTCTGTCCTAGAGACTTGCCACTGGCCTCCAGCCACTACTTCTTCACTGGCTCCATGGCCTCAAGCCAGTGTTGGACTCTCCTTCCTTCCTGCAGGCTCCCCCTATCTTCGCATGGGCCCTTGCGCCTCACCTGGCCATTACTGGTTGGCCTAGGGTCGTTGACAGCATCCTCCAGGTGCTGCCAACCTCATCGCTGATCACCCTCAACCCCTTTGGGGAGGTGCAGTCATAGTCATTGCTTGTCATTTTCGTTCCACAGCATCATATGGCCCTGTGGATGAAATTGATGATAAGGCCTGCTTAACATCGATTTCATCTGAGATCGACCATAAGATGCGTTTAATGTCGATCTCAATTCGAGTTTGATTTTATGTCCTGTGACACATGACTCCTCACATGCCCTTGCATCTGATGCAAGGAATGAATCACCACCACCAATGCCAAATATACACAATCAACCCATTGGTCCAGATCCAACCAAAGGATCACTCGACTCACCCAATGAGAACACTTGGTTCAACACCAAGATGAAACTTTTCCTATGACACATACACACTCCAACATGACACACCACATGGTAGGAATATGATTGGTTGGATGGAGACATGCCTTGGGCAACATTGTTTCTCAACAAAGGAACATAGACATTTGATGATAGATACACTAACTGTTGCATTGAGTCTCCATTCCCCCTGAAAGCATATATAATGTACATACCAATCACACCTGCCACTGAAATATTATCGAATCTTTATCTTACTCACATATACTGAACACTCACCATTGCTTGGCCATACCATCCAACTGGTTTGTGTATTTGCAGTAACTTTCCCCTTCGCTTCCAGCCTCTGTGCATTCAATCACTGGTGTTGATAAGCAATCAATTGGCCTTGTGGTATCATAACCCAGACTCTTGATTGAATATCTTAGGATTTATGATGCATTGCTCAAGATCACAACTCAGGCATCATACATGGTTGATCTCACAGTCAACTGACTGGCGTTGTACATCAACCAGCAGGTGTGCATGACTCACGATCACACACCACTGCTCAATAAGAAGCCCATTTGACATTACACCTTCCATTAGAGGGGGAGATGGGGAGAAACATCATTCAACATCCTGCTGGACATGTGCCAAGACATGCTCAAACAAGACTGGGAGAATCATAACAGAAATAACATGAAATTGCCTAACTCGAGGGAGTCACTTGCGAGCTCCCAGCTGTGGCCACATGGTGTGGGAGCAGCATACTGTATGGTGTGACAGTTGCAAGCTGCAGCTGGAGAGTAGTGAGAGGTGACCCCAATGAGGGAAGGCAAGGAAGTGGATTAGAGATCACACCAGGCTGGGAAGTCAGAACAGAAGGCAGCAGAGGTGTTGGTGTAGAGGGCAGCACAAGTGGTGGCAGCCTGGTCAGCAGCTGACTTGTCAACATACTGATGGAAGCAGTTGCTATGCCACCAGCCAAGGCCACAGATGGTGTTGTCATCAACACCATTGGCAGCTGCCCAGGTAGCTGCTCCCTGATGGAAGGAATGACCAGAGTAGGCAGAAGGGGGGAGCTGACAGGCCTGGAGGCAGCACCAAAGCATGGAGACAAAGGAGGCATGGTCAAAGGGGTGACCACCCTTGAGGATGAAGAGGGGCTCATGGGGGGCATGGTGCCTGCAGATAACATGGAGGGAAGCCACTGCACATGTGCTGAGGGGCACAGCTGGTGCTGTGAGCATCGCACCCTGCTGAAATGGGTCAGTCTTGCTTGCTGGGAGGGAGATGGTGGCATAGGAGCCATCAGCTGTGAAGGAGATGGCAGAGATGGTGAGGATGTTGGGAGCACCTTGTGCTTCCCAAGTGAGCTCACCTGAGCACAGGAAGCAGGTGAAAGCGAGGCAGAATGCAGCCTGGAACATACATTGGTCATGCTGTGAGGGGCAGACAGTTGGGAGGGCATGGACAAGTAGTCGAAGGAGGGGTAGGGTGATGGGCAGCTTAGCAGAGGGTGGGGGCAAACCAATGACCCATTTGAACCCCTGGACAACACACTCCAAATGCTCAGAGTCGAAGGCAGAGGTGGAGAGCCCAAGGTTGACATGCCAGGACTTGAGGATGGAGAGGTCCTGCTTGAGGGTGTTGAAGGACCTGCCAGTGGTGAAATGATGAGTGACCCACTCAATGAGGGAGGTGGGAGTAGCTGGGAAGGGCTGACAGAGGTAGAGGTTGGAGGCAACAAAGGAAGCGAAATCGAGGCACACAGTGGCAGACCTAGCATGCATGCTGGAGGCAAGTCCATTCCAGAGCAAGAAAGCTGCTCATCTGGATAGACTGATGGAGGTGGTGAAGCAGGCTGGTGGCTGGGCACCCTGGTGCTCTTGAATGACAGGAGAGAGAAAGCCTGTGGGTAGTGCTCCTGGATGAAGGCAAAATGGCAGCAAGAGAGGGCTTCAGTGAGGATGTTGGCATCAGAGCTGACCCAAACCAGCACAAGGTCAAGGTGCTTCTGCAGGCACAGGGAGAAAATGGTGCGAAAGAGCACCTGAGTGGAAGGGTCACAAATGGAGTCCTTCCTCAAGCCATATTCAACATTCTCATTGTCAACATGAACCACAACTCACCATGGGCCAGTCCAACTAGGGGAGAAGCGATGCAGGGCCTCCAGGACTGCCAGGGCTTTGAGGAAATGAATGTCCTTGTGGTGGTGATGATGCACAAGCTTGTGAGAGAAGGTGGTGGTGGGGGCATCCATGAGGCCAAGATGGGCACCAATGCACCTCTTGGACACATCCATCCATATATGCTTGACAATGAGTGGTGAGGGTTGAAGAAGGGAAATGCCATCCCAGGACTGGAGGGTGGAGATCCACCAGAGCAGCTCAGCATGTGTTGCCTGACTGATATGATGGCCAAAGGGAGCCTGATAGTGGGCACAAATAGCATCATAAAGTTGATGAAGGAAGGCATGGCCATGAGGGGCAACACAAGTGTTGAACTGGAGGTGTCCTGCCACCTGCTGGAGCTCAAGTAAGGAGGCACAGCCCCAATCAACAATGCAATGAAAGAGCTGGAGGATGCATTGGTGATGTTGTAGGGTAACAGATGCAGACTGGGCAACTGAGTCAAGCTTGATGCCCAAGATTTCCAAGCAGGTCATGCCCCAAGTCATCTTCTTATGGCTGATCTGAAACCCAAGAGCAGCAGCTGCCAAGCTGAGCACCTGGATAGGGGTAGCCAAACCAGCAGAGGCCTTAGAGGCACCAAAGAAATCTTCGAGGTAGTGTGACACCTCTGAGTGACTGGATCCTGACAGGATAGCACCAAGTGCAAAGGTGGTCAGCCAGTGCAAGAACTTGGCAAAGAGATTGAAAAGGAAAGGTGACAAGTGCCCACCAAACACAAGTGCACATTCCTGAAAGTATTGGCCATTGAAATGTATACCCATGAGGTGGGCATCCAAGGAGGCCACAATGACATGCCAGAAGGCATCTTCCAAGTCAGCCTTCCACAGAGAGGTGCCAGGGTGCTCATGGACAAAGTCCATGATGGTGTTGAGGTTCTCATAACAGATACTGACAAAGGAAGGATGAATGCCCTCATTGACCAAAGGCAGGCAGTTGCCAGGCTGGTGAGGATGAGACAGATGATAAATGGTGCACCTCTTGTCACTGTGAGGCTTGGGCACCACACTGACAGGGGAGCAGACCAACTGTAGGTCATCCAGGTTGGCAACATGATGGAGGTGGCCTTCCTGCAACTGTGCCTCAATCTCCTGATGCAGATGGATGACATCGTCAGAGTCCATAGGCAGGTTGTTAACTGCAAGATGGGCTGTGTGGTGCAGAGGCCCAGAGTAACTGAGCTTGACACCATGGCAGAGGGCACCCTGCAGCTGAGAAGTGAAGGCCTGGTCAGGGTAAAGGTTGAGGAACCTAGACCAATGGCAGGACTCGAGCAAGCCAACAGTAGCTGGCATGTCAGAAGCATCGAAGATAGGGAGATTGCAGAAGGTATTAGGCCTGGGGGGTGGAGGGGGGGATCCTGCAACCAAAGAGAGAAGTGAGGCCACAGCAAGGTCAGGTGACAAGTCAACAATGCTGGGAGGAAGAGAGTCGAGGGGACAGCTCTGTGCTATTTGGAGAAGTGTGGGCTTGGAAGAGGCCAAAGGGAGCAACATGGGCTCTGGTGATGTGATTGGGAGTGGTGTGGGCTCAGACAGCGCAATTGAGAGCAGTGTGGGCTCAGGCAATGCTATTGGGAGCAGCATGGGCTCATGAGATGCTATTTGGAGTGGTGTGGGCTCTTGGCAGGGTTGGTTGCCTGAGTGAGGAGGTGTACTCACCATACTAGGATGCCTTCTTAAGGTTGTGATTGGCAGAGGAGGCTTTGTGGTGTGGTGCAAAGCCTGTGCACTCATGAAGACCATGAGTGCTGCAACAGTGGATGCAGATGTGAGGTCACAAACACCAAGTGCAGCTGTGGCTGGAATTGAACTGTTTACAGGGTTCAAGCGCAGTGGTGTTGCTGGCAGCATGACTAGAACTGGCCAAATGTGCAGGAGTTGGAAGGACCTGGTGGGAGGACCAGCAAGAGCATGCTGATATGATGAGGGGTGGTTGTATGTCTTGAGGTAAGGAAAGAGGACCTGGCCACTGATCTGGGGGTTGTATGAAGCCCACTCATGAACTGCAGAGGTGCCAAACCTCTGATGGCAGACTGCAAGGTGGTAGTCTGTGACAGCTCACCAGGAGTAAAGGTGGTTGAAATCAATGAGGTACTCCAGATGTGCCAGAAGGGCCTCATTGAGGTTGAGGTTCTGCATGTGACATATGCAGATTGCAACATAAACCAACCAGATCTGCATGAGAGCAGCGATGTTGGGAATGGCTTTAATGAAGGCAGAGGTGTGCAAGTCTGCAGTGTCTTCTGCCAACATGAGCTGTCCAGCTTTGAGGATGAAGCCAGAAGGGCACACCAGTTCTTTGGAGACTCTAGACTCTGGGTTGCGAAGCTTCACCAACTGTTCTGGCTGCAGCTGATCATGCTCAACAAGTGAAACAACCTCAGGAGGAACCCAAGGAAAACAGCGAGAGGCAGAAAGGGGGGTCAACTCACCTGTGAAGACATGCCAAGGCCTTGGGT
Source organism: Ustilago lituana (assembly GCA_928869825.1). Classification (NCBI taxonomy): domain Eukaryota; kingdom Fungi; phylum Basidiomycota; class Ustilaginomycetes; order Ustilaginales; family Ustilaginaceae; genus Ustilago; species Ustilago lituana. The sequence continues at coordinate 207,107 of CAKMYA010000035.1, forward strand.
ATGCTGGAAAATGGAGCTGCTGCATCATGGCCACTGAAGAGCTCAACCAGAAGCTCAAAGACATCATCAAGGTGTGTGGCCTGGCCATCTGCACTCACCTTAGCATTCCCCAACAACCCAATCTGGCAGAGTACATGCCAATGGAGAGCATCAAGCTCATGAAGCATGCACAAGAGCTCATCAATGAGCTCAAGGGAAAAAAGAAGACACCCAGCACCACCAAGCCTGGCCCCTCCTTTTAGATTCCCACCCATTCTAGGTAATGTTCACTTTCATTCATTACTTTGTGTGTGCCATCTGTGGTGTGAGTACTCAATGTGGGGGACTGTTGGAGTACATGGTACTCTACCAGTTCATCTTGCACTCAGATACTTCACCATGGGAGCACACACCAACCAGCTGGTCCTTGAACCAACTGGCTATTTACATGCCCCTTCAGTTGGCTGTCACACCAACTGCCAAATCCTCACAACCACTGGAGGATATTCACTTTAGTCCACATGCCAGATGTGTGGTATCTGACTTTCCCACTCATGTGACTCCTTGCATGCCCTTGCATCTGACACAAGGAACAAATCAATGCCACCAATGCCAAATATACATGACCAACCCATTGGTCCAGATCCAACTGAAGGATCACTCGACTCACCCAATGGGAACACTTGGTTCAACACCAAGACAAAACTTTCCCTGTGACACACACACACTGATGTGACACACCACATGGTGGAAATGTGATTGGTTGGATGGAGACATACATCAGGCAACATTGCTTCTCATGAAGGAACATAAACACTTGATGGTAGATACACTGACCAAATGGTGTGGACTATACTAACCATTGCACTGAGTCTCCATTCCCCCTTGATGCATATATAATGTACATACCAATCACACCTGTCACTGAAATATTATCAAATCTTCATCTTACTCATGTATACTGAACACTCACCATTGCTTGGCCATACCAACTGACTGGTTCATGTATTTGTGGTGACTTTCCCTTTCACTTCCAGCCTCTGCACATTCAATCGCTGGTGTTGATAAACAACTGATTGGTCTTGTGGTATTGCAACTCAGACTCTTGGTTGAATATCTTAGGATTTATGATGCATTGCTCAAGATTGCAACTCAGGCATCATACACAGTTGATCTCACAGTCAACCAACTGGTGTCATACATCAACTGGTGGGTGTGTGTGACTAATGATCACACACTGCTGCTCAATAAGAAGCCCATTTGACATTCCACCTTCCATTAAACTCCACCCAGACCCTGGATGACTGGGTCACACATGTCATACAGAGGGCATGCACCCCAATGCATTGGATCTTGGACATGGTTGGTGAGTAGATTGGCTCTGATGTGGTATACAAGGTGGGGGAAGCGTTGTGCAAAGGCCTTGCTCACCATCCAGTGGTAGGCTGTGGCTGGTATGGGTGAGGCCAAGGTATTGGAGGGAGGGTTGATGGCAAACCCAGCTGGGAGGACTCAGTGCCTGTAGGTGTTCTGGACATGTTCTCTGTGGCACCAGTCAAGGTCACATGCCACTTCCTTGAGTTCTTGTGAGTGCCAGGTTGCAAGACTCAGCAGCTGCTGCACTCAGAAGTCAGCATGCTGGCATTCACACTTGGTCCTGGTAGGTCATCATCTGTCTCATCACCACTCACTGCTTCCACAATCACCTTGGTCATGTGCTCATACCTTTTTGTGATATCTTCATTTCATGGTTGGGCAAGCTTGAACCTTCACATGTTCTTCTTGTCCAGTAGTCACTGACTCTTTCTCCCCCTTTTCTCTTCCCTTCTCTTCTTCTCTGGACTGTCGATCTTCCTCCTCTGGTTGTAATGATTCTTGATGGTCTCCATGCATTCAGCATAGACCTTTTCTTGCCCAGTCCTGGTGACCAACTGTGAGTATGCTGCACTCAGATCAGATGTGAGTTCATCAAGCATCCTGTTCACTAATGCTCTGTTTTCTTCACAGTTGTATGCCACCAACCAATTGAGCTGCAAGAGCTCCTTTCCATCTTTCTGGGGCCACACATCACCTTTGTTTGGATACTCAGGTAGCACATCATTGGCTTGCATGCCCATATGCAGCTGCAGCTCACTTGAGAAGGGATCAGTAAGTGGTTGGTTTCATTTCTTCCCACTGCCTTGCTTCTTGTGCAGCACAGGTTCAGGCTGCACTGTGGTCGATGAGGATGCATGTTCCTCCTGGCTTGCAGCATTGCTGTTGCTCTGGCTCTGGAGGTAGCACAGAATGTGGTCCAGCATTTCCCCTTGCTTGGCAGTCTGTTGACTCAGAAGTCTGATGTTCTTTTCCACTTCATTGACCTTTTGTTGCATCTGCTGCAGCTCACTCTGGCTCAATGACACTGTTCAGGGAATGATACACTCACTTGGGTAAGTCTATGGTTGTGTTCAAGACTTGATGTGGCTCTTGCTGCATCAACTTTGGCCTGTACTCACCCTGGTTGAAGTCTGCTGGTGCATCTGCCTGACTCTGGTGCACAGCCAGAGCAGGAGCACCACCAATGATGAGATCACACAAGGACTGGGCATCAGCAGCAAGAGGCTCTTGCATGGCACTCAGTTCCCTCTGCCTTCCAAATCAATCACACTCTGCATCCTCATCAATGAAAGTGGCTTGCTGACTTTCTTGCCTTTCTTCCTCTCCCTCTTCCATCCCTTCATGATTCTCAATGTGCATCATTTGTGCTGCATCACCACCACCAATGAATCCAACTTCACCATGCTGCTTGACATCTCTGCCACCTTCTGCTGCATCAATTGCACCTTCTCGACCTTCTTCTTCATCATGCATGCCACCATGAAACATTGGACTTGCCACTGTGGTCCTCTCTTGTTCCAGATTCAACACATCACCTGACACTGTCTCACCATGTTCACCCCTCCATGGTTGCTTTTGACTTCCACTTTGACTTTTGCTGCCTTGCTGTCTGTGCCAGCCAGTTGTGACCAGGCGCTCTCCTTGAGGGTCATCAGCTGGTCCATGTCTCCTTGTGGTGACCATCATTGGCAGTTTTGATGTCAGTAAGTGCTTTGTGCCTGCAACAGTCTTGGTGCTGTGAGCACTAGCTTACATTCACCTTTTCCTCTCTCATCTTGACCTTGTTATACCTTCATCACATCCTCAAATGCTGGCTTTTGACACTTCACATGCATTTGTCCACACACTGATGGCACTCCAGGACAAGCACTGTGTTGTAGTCAACTTCTCTCTGTCACAATCCAATCTTTTGCTGCTTTCTGGTCTTTGCAGCTTTCTGACTGTGTCTTTGGCTGCCCTCATATGACTCAGCTTCATGGCACCAGTTCTCTTTGTGCCTTGTCACAAATCACCTGGCTTTGTCATCATGTGCATGTGCAAGCCAGCTCCCCTACATAGGCACTGGCTAGACAAGCTCAGCTATCCATGGTCTTGGTAAGTCCAGACTTTGCAATTTGGGCAGCTCAGCAGATACAGTACATGTCATTCAGTTTTTTAAAAATGTCAGATAGTGCAAATTTGAATCATGCTTCTTCACCACCATCATCCACAAGAATCACCATAGAGTCATCAAATCTTGCTCAAACACCACCTTGCAGGATGCCATCAGAAACCCCTGGACACAAGCTACTCACTGATGCTCAGAAAACTGCATGCTTATCATTCAGAACAGCTGGATGGAAGCTCCCAAAGATTGCAAGGCATCTGGACCTCAACTATCACACTATATATCAGTTTTTCAAGCGCTATGATGCCTCTGGCAGCAAGGAGAATGCCTACCACACTCATGGGAACCCAAAGTACAGCCCTCAAGCTATCAGGAACATGGTCAGGAGCACTCAGAGGATGCACAGAACAGGAGGACACCACTCAGGGAGATAGGCAAGCAAAATGGGGGTATGTCAACTAGCACAGTGGGGAGACAGCTCAGGAAGGCTGGGATCAACTGTTACAAAGCCACCAGAGCTCCCCTGCTCTCCCCTGCTAACAAAGCCAAGAGACTGCAGTTTGCTATGGAGCACAGGAACTGGACACTGGAGGATTGGAAGAAGGTGCTTTGGACAGATGAATCTGCAGTGGAGAAACAGGACAGAAGGCACAGGCATTTGCTTAGGAGACCACAGGAAAAGTATCATCAGGCATGCATTCAGCTTACCACCAGGTCAGGGACAGTCAAAGTGATGGTTTGGGGTAGCTTCATGGGCTTGCAAAAAGGTCCCCTGGTCAGGATGCCATCTGGGAGGATTGACAGCAAGGTATTCATGGATATCATGGAGCAGGAGGTCTTTTGTTGGTTCAAGGGACAGCCAGAGGATACTGTCTGGATGCAGGACAATGCTGCAATCCACAAGAGCACCTACAGTAAGCAGGGGTTTGCATTATATGACATCCAGGCCATGTCATGGCCACCTCAGTCACCAGACCTCAATCCCATTGAGAATCTCTGGGCTTACCTCAAGCACAAGCTCCATCAAAGCTCCCCACACCTTTACCTGCTATCAGGAGGACCAGAAACAGTCAAAGATGCAATCTTCCAGGCTCTCCTTGAAGCATGGAACACTATAGAGGAGGATTACCTGTCAAAGCTCCTGGAGAGCATGCCTAGGAGGATGGAGGCTGTAATTCAGGCCAAAGGTGGCCAAACAAAGTACTGATTTGTAGTACATGCACCCCAGCATCCACAGAAAGCATCCCCAAGAGCATAGCAAAGGTTGTGTTGTGAAGTTTCTTTCAATGTTGATCTATGTTGACAGATATATGTGTCACAAAAAAAGCGATTTTCATTTTTTAAAAACTGAATGACATGTACTGTACATGTCAGCAGTCATGCACCAGACACACAAAATCGAAGTTAACTCGAGGTAAATGTTGATTTCATTTGAGTTTGAGGTTAATGGCCAGTAAATGTCGATTTCACTTGAGATTGATGTTAACTGCATCTTATGCTTGATGTTGACTGACTGCCATTGCCACTCTGTTCAGAGGTAATGCAGCACATTTGTGGTAGCCAGGAGTGTGTCCTACACTTGACAGGAGTGGGCTAACTGTCCTTGTGTAGGTATACAGCACAGTTGAGCTGTGCTGCCATCATCAGAGGTGGTGCTCAAGGCTGTATGATGCTGTTAGTCAGCATCATCATATGGTAATGGTACTGGTTTAGGTTCCAGGACTGTGGTGTAGGTTCCACCTGCACAGGTGAGGCCTGTGGCACCAGTGAAGGTTCTGACTGATGTCTATATGTACTCTGACTTGAACAGAGGCACACTGAGTAGTAGCAATGACTAAGATTGCTACTCTATGAGACAATGAGTGTGAGTGTAGTGATACTAACATACTGACAAGTAAATGAATGGTAGAGTGGATGAGGCCCTGCCTCTCCACTCACACAAGGAATGTGTATATATGTGTGTGTGCTGGTGGTGGGAAGCTCTGGAGCAACCACCACCAGTGTCAGGCCAGTGTCAGGGCCTGCCCTGCTGTCCTTGAGACTTGTCACTGGCCTCCAACCAATACCTCTTTGCTAGCTCCATGGCCTCAAGCCAGTGTCAAGCTCTTCTTCCCTTCCTGCAGGTCCCCCTATCTACACAGGGGCCCCCTGCACCTCACCCAGCCATTACTGGTCAACCCAGGGTCATTGACAGCATCCTCCAGACACCACCAACTCCATCACTGGTCTCCCCTGACCTGTCTGGGGTGGTGTTGTTCTAGTCATCACTTGTTGTGGTCACTCCATGGTGTCATACAGCTCTGTAGGTGAAATCGACGATAAGGCCTGCTTAATGTTGACTTCATCTGAGATCAACTGTAACACACATTTAACATCGATCTCAAATCGATTTCGACTTTATGTCCTGTGACAATACATTTGATATGCTGACTCACCTATGCACAGCCCTCCTCCCCTCCCCCTCTTGCTCAACTGCCCCTCCCACCACCCTTCTTCCATCTGACCTTGCCTCACCAATGCTCACCTCACCTTGGCCTGGGATCACCTCATCATTGACATTGCCTTCCCTTATTGCTGTACACATATGCAATGGATGGACTTGGATGACACTCACTCACACTCATGACTGTGTTGCTCATGGCTGTATTTCAGATTGATTTCGCTTGGAGGTGTCTACAAGACATGGATGACAAGATGTACCACTTTGTTTGCCACTGTGTCCAAGATTGGCTCATCAGAGGTAAGTCTCTTTCAAATGACCCAGTCTTGATGATGGAGGAGGAAAGACTCAATGTTTTGGATCAGAAGGGTGATGTGACAAGCTATGTCTTCATTTGCACCAGTAACAGCAACACCTCAACTGTGACCACCACCCACACCACAGGTCCACAGCTCTTGCTTTTGGGTAAGTCACATTGCATTCATCCTTGACATGGCACCTCCCACCCTCCTGCACAAAACTGCCTCGCTGATGCATTCATTCCTTCTCCATGTTCTTGTTCCAATGACAGACAGGGATTGCATGCTTCAAGATTGCTATGTCTGCACTTGTGCTCAGCACTGCAAAGCATATGTGTAGCAGACGCTAGCTTCACTCAGCCATGAGCAAGTTGTCAGCGGTTGCATGCCAGACATGTGAAATCGACGTTAACTCGAGGTAAATGTCGATTTCGTTTGAGTTCAAGGTTAACAGCCTGTAAATGTCGATTTCAAATGAGATCAACATTAACTGCATCTTATGCTCAATGTCAACTGACCACCATTGCCACTCCATTCAGAGGTGATGCGGCACATTCATGGTAGCCTAGAGGGTGTCCTACACTTGACAGGAGTGGGCTAACTGTCCTCATGTAGGTATGCAGCGCTGATGAGCTGCGCCACCATCGTTGGGGATGATGCTTGAGGCTGTACATCGCTGGTAGTCAGCATCGTCATATAGTACTGGTGGAGGTTCCAGGACCATGGTGTAGGTTCCGCCTGCACAGGTGAGGCCTGTGGCGTCAGTGGTGGTTCTGACTGCTGTCTATGTGTTCTCTGACTTGAATGGAGGCACACTGAGTAGTAGCAATGCCTAAGATTGCTACTCTACGAGACAATGTTGTATAGAGATACTAAACGTACTGACAAGTTAATGAATGATAGAGTGGATGAGGGCCCGCCTCTCCACTTGTACAGGGAATGTATATATATATGCTGGCTGCAGATGCTCCAGAGCATCCCTCCTCCAGCATCAGGCCAGTGTCAGGGCCTGCCCCTTCTGTCCTAGAGACTTGCCACTGGCCACTAACCACTACCTCTTCGCTAGCTCCACAGCCTCAGGCCAGTGTCGGCTCTCCTTCCTTCCTGCAGGTCCCCCCTATCTTCGCAGGGGCCCCTGCACCTCACCTGGCCATTACTGGTTGGCCTAGGGTCATCAACAGCATCCTCCAGGTGCTGCTGACATCATCGCTGATCACCTGTCACCCCTGTGGGGTGGTGCCATCATAGTCATTGCTCATCGTTTGCGTTCCACAGCATCATATGGCCCTGTAGGCGAAATCGACGATAAGGCCTGCTTAACATCAATTTCATCTGAGATCGACCGTAAGACGCGTTTAATGTCGATCTCAATCGAGTTCGATTTTATGTCCTGTGACACAAGTGACCAGCATGCATGTGCTTCTTTTTCACTGAGTCATGGACTCATCTCACTGGCAAAGATTTGTAGAGTCATCGCACTCAGCTCTGCTCTTCTTTGCCCATCATCATCACTCAAGCTGCTCGACATCATCATCAGCTTCTCATTTTCTTTCGTTTCAGCCCGTTCTCTTTCCTCTGGCACCTCTGTTTGTGACAAGACATGTCAGAGCTGCCCTCACCTCGCAGCTGCACATGCTACCCGATGCACACCTCCCTCGACTCTAGGCTTGCTGACCTCTATGACTCAGCCTTCACTCACACCATGCTCATGCACCTCACAGCTTCTTCTCATCTCTTCAAGACTTGACTGCGATCATGACCGGTGATCCTGCCATCACGTTTCTCTTCTTCTTCCTCTGGATGACCATCAAGACTATCCACCTTTGCTCATGTCATCCATTTCCCTCTCCACCCTTTCTCCCTCTTTGTCATCTAGACGTTTGCCCTGTGGCTCTCATCCTTTCACACACTTTCGCCCCTCCCTCTCTTGCTGCTCACAGCCGTTCGCCATCTCGATGTCTGCCTTGTGGCTTTCATCATTTCCTTTCTCTCTCTGGTCGTTGGTTGTCTTTGCCCACACCATGATTCCTTTTCTCCATGCTGCTTGCAGCCGTTTGTCACCTGAAGTACCCTGCCTAGATGTACCCAGTGTGGTACATGACAACGAAGTGGCACTTGAGGCACAAGCTGTCCCTTGCATTTAGGGTGTGGACATTAAAGATATCTTCTGCTCAGGTACATGCCCTGGCGAAGACAGCCAGGATAGGAGAGCATTTCTCCACCCTTGGCTCAGCAAGGCTCCTTCACGGAGTGACAACCCCCCTGCCTGATGAGCTGGAAGGCCTTCATAGGGCTGTTGTTGCCAGCATGCAACATCTTGTGGGTTCGATCAGTCCCCTTTCTTCAATGTGCTGGCTTGCTGCCATCGTATCACCTGTGCACCTTGACCTTGGTTGGCACCTGGGTCAAGCTCTCCATGGTCTTCTTGCAGTCGCTGGTCGACTCTTTTCCCTCTTCAAGCAGGTGTTCCCCTCTCTCCACTGGGTCTCCTCCTTGCAGCTCATGATGGTCTCCTTCCCATGGCTCGCAGCACCTGCACCAGGTGCAAAGGCAGTTTTCCCCCTTCGCACTTCATTGGTGCACACAACCGCCCTGTATGGACTTGCACTGGCTGCCAGAAAGCCCTTGTCACTGACCCTCCCACCACAGAGTCTCCAGTTCCAAGCCTGGTGACCTCCCCTTCTTCGTCTCATCGCTGCTCCATCTCTGCCTCCCCAGATGCCTGCTCAGTTCGCCCTCACCTCATCCCCCCCTCCCAAGACCTGGCCATCTCAGAGGCAGCCATCAAGACCTGCATCTTCAGCCATCTGGACACACTTCTCGATGACCACCTTAACCTGCTTCTGGCTAGGCTCAACCCAGCCTCCCTCGCTCCCCCTCTTGCAGCAACTCCAGCCCCTCCACCAGCACTGACCACCACCGATGCTCAGCCTAACACAGCTGGTGAGTCAGCACTCCTGTCCTCCTCACGCTGCTTCCCCTGGGTCCCCACAGACATCGCCAAACAGGTGGTGCAAGACAAGCTCAAACCTGAAGAGCTCATCAAGCTGCACAACCCTGAATCACACATCATGAAGGACCTGCCACAGGCATCTAGCCTCATCTTCAAAGGCAGTCAGCTCACACTGGCAGAAGACTCGGCTACTCAATGGACCTCAGCTTTCATCAAAGCCATCCCCACCCTCGCTGCGCTCACCCATGTCTGGCTTGTCTACACAGGCATCCAGGTCCAATTGACTAAGAACATCGAGCTGCACAAAGCTCTCCTGTTGCATCTCATCAACATCATCGAGTTCGACAGCATCTTCACATGGTGTGCGGTGGTAGACTACCATCTTTCGGTCTGCTGCATCTGTTTTGGGACTGGAATCATGCATGGGTGGGCTCTCACTGATCAGCAGATCCACAGCATGGTTCTAGCTCCCTTCCTCAAGTTGTCAGCCTTTGCACCTCACCCCTCCTCCTCAACCCAGCGACATGATGCCATGCAAGGCTCTTCATGCCACGCCATCACCACCCAGCCCCAATGCACCCTCACAAGCTGCAACACCTCAAACACCAGCTCCAACGAGCCCTGCCTTCACTGGAATGGAGGCCACAAGTGCACTGGCTGCAGCAGACCTCACATCTGCATGAAGTGTCATGGCCAACACACACTCAATGCCTGCACTAACTTCAAGGGCACCAAGATCGTCCTCAAGAAGGGTGCTTAACATGGTGAGTTCACCCACTCACTCAGGCGACATGCTCTGCTCTGGCAATGTGCTCAGCCAAAGGTCTCCACCACCTTCAAGTGTGAGTCTTAGGTCTCAGCCACCTCCAAGTGCTCCCCTCCTGTCCACACCACAGTCAAACACACCATCTCAGGTTGGCCCACCTCTTCAGGCCCAGCTCACACCACTGTCAAGCACATCTAGCTGGTCTAGCTCAAGGTCACTGCAGCCTTCAATTGCATCATCTCAGGTTGGTCTGCCTACAAGTACCCAGTCTGCACCACTGTCAAGTGCCAACATCTACAGGTCCCCACCACCTCCAAGTGCACTGCCACAGGTTGGTCCACCTCCAAGTGCCCAGCCTGTGCTGCTGTCGAGCACCTTCCATCCCTCGCTGGACTTCTTTGCTCCTGCCAGCATTGTTGACATGTCCCCTGACCCTGCCTCAATGCTGCTTGCTTCCCTCCTCACAGGACTGCCACCGCTGCCAAGGCCCAACACCTCGTGCGAGCACCCAATCTTTGATGCTGCCAACATGCCAGCCACAGTCGGTACCCTCAACATTCGGTACTGGTCACACTTCCTCAACCTCTACCCTGACCAAGTCTTCGCTGCTCAACTGCACAGAGCCCTCCAGCATGGCATCAAGTTGGGCTACTCAGGCCCACTCTGCCAAGCTTCCAGGCTGGTGGTCAACAACCTTCCAATGGATGATGACGATGTACACCATTTGCATCGAGAGATCGAGGCTCGGGTCCTCGAAGGACACCTGCAGCCGGTGACTGATCCTGCCACTGTTGACCTTGTCTGCTCCCTGGTAGGTGTGGTGCCTAAGCTGCACAGCAATAAGCGCTGCACCATTTACCACCTTTCCCACCCCTGGAAGCCCAGTGCACACCTGCCTTCCATCAATGAGGGCATCCACCCTTCCTTTGTCACCATCAGATATGAGACCCTCGACACAGTCATGGATTTCATTCGAGAACATCCAGGGGCCTCACTCTGGAAAGCAGACTTAGAGGATGCCTTCAGGCATGTGATTGTTGCAGAGAGTGATGCCTGCCTCATGGGCATACACTTCAACAGTCACCATTACCAGGAATGCACACTTGCATTTGGAGGATGCTCTTCACCATTCCTCTTTAATCTGTTCGCTGAGTTTCTGCATTGGCTCGCTGCCTTCACCTTGCAGTCCATGACACCATCATTGACATCACATTCTGATGTGTCACATTACTTGGATGACTTCTTTGGGGCCTCTGACACTGCTGCTGATGCTGCCATGCCCATCCAACTGCTCAGCCTTGCAGCCGCTGCACTTGGCTTTCGCATCAGCCAGAAGAAGATGTTGTGGGACACCACATGTCTAGAGGTCTTAGGCATTGAGCTGGACTCTGTTGCTCAGATGGCCTCCATCACCCACCAACGATGCCAGCGCATCTTACAGCTGTGCCATCGCATCATCGAATGTGACCACACTTCCTTGCTCAAGCTTCAGCAGGTTGTGGGTCACCTTCAGTTTGTCACTCATGTTGCCCCTCATGGCTGAGCCTTCCTCCGCCGTCTATATGATGCTGTGCATGTGCACTACAAGTCGCTGTATGGGCATCATATTAGCAAGAGCATGCATGAAGAGCTACAGTGGTGGGTAGACACCCTCAGCTCCTGGGACAGCATGTCCCTCCTTCAGCCCTCCCCACTCCTAGTCAAGCACATCTGGACTGATGCATCCAAGCGGTCCATTGGTGCTCACCTCAGCACCATGGACCAACCCATTGCTGTCTTCTCTCATGAGCTGTCACACAGACACTGCCAGAAAGACATCCAGTTCCTTGAGGCTCTTGCCATTCTGGAAGCGCTTCGTCATTTCTCACCCTCCTGGTCAGGCCCTCATCATGTTGTCATCCATGTCGACAATGAGAATGTCAAGTATGGCCTCCAGAAGGGTTCGATTCACGATCCCCAGACACAGGTCCTCTTTCGTGCCATCTTATCTCTGTGCTTGCAGCAGCACATTGAGCTCATCCCTGTCCATGTCTCTTCAGAAGAGAACACTCTCGCTGATGCTTTGTCTCATCATCGGTTTGCTTTCATCCAGAAGCATTTCCCTCGAGCCTTCTTCCTCCTCCCATTCAACAGGAGACATGCAGCCAGCCACCCCCAGCCTCCTTCCTCACCACCTCTGGGCTCTCCACTCCAGCCACCTTCCTGCTCTGGAACAGCCTTGCCCCCAGCACCTGAGCTTGATCTGCCCCTGTCTGTGCAGAGTTCACTTCCTTCGCCACTGCCTGTGGCCTCCACCCCTTCCCAGCCTCCGAGTCCCTGCTCATTGAGTGGGTTGCTTCCTTGCATGCTGCAGGCAAGTCATATGGCATGATCAAGTGTGACCTCGCCAACCTCAAGTCTTGGCACATTGACTTGGGACTCACCATGCCAGTTTTTGACTCCAAATGCCTGGCCAGAGTTGTACAAGGTGTCAAGCGAGTCCTTGGCAATCCCCTCCCCATCGCCAAGCTCACCATCACCCTCCCGCTTCTTCAGCTCCTCCTCCACACCTTGCCCTCCATCTGCCCCAACCAGCACAACCGGCACATGTTCCATGCAGCTTTCTGCCTCGCCTTCACATGCTTCATGTGCTCAGGCAAGCTCACTTGGGAAGTGCAAGGTGCCAGCCTGCTCACCATCGGTTCAGTCTCCTTTGCTGCCAACAAGAGCTTCATCACCATCCTCCTCCCAGCCAGCAAGATGGACCCCTTTCAGCAGGGGGCTATGCTCACAGCCCCAGCCATCCAGTCCAGCGCTTGCACCATCTCTGCCCTTGCTGTGGTATGCAGGTCATGCTCAGTGTTGGAGCCCCTCCTTGTCCTTGATGGCGGCCACCCCTTTGATTGTGCCAGCTTCATCAGCACCCTTCGCCAGTGTCTTGAGGCCTGTGGGATCCCCTTGTTGGCCTACTCCAGCCACTCCTTTCGCCATGGAGCTGTGACCTGGGCAGCCTCGAACAGAGTGGATGGTGACACCATCCATGGGCTTGGCCGTTGGCACAGCAATTGCTTCAGGTGCTACATCGACAGGTCTGCTGCTGATCGAGCTGCCACCACAAAGGCTGCCTTATACACCAATGCATCGGTGCCACTTCGCCTCAGTGTTGCCACTTGGTGTGACCTCTGACCACAGTTCTTGTCTTAGGTTGCCTTCCCTCTTGGGGTTGCCTTCTATTCCTCTCCAGCCACAGTTTGTGACTGTTACACCTTGTGGTACACCACTCACACACCCTGTGGCCACAGCTGGGAGCTTGCAAGCGACTCCCCTGAGTTAGGCAACCTTTTTTCGTTCCTCTCACTGCTCTGTGCTGACTGTGCACACTGGTTCACCTGCTCTCTTGAGAGTGATGAGTGGTAAGACTCGCTTGCCTTGTCAAGCATTTTTCTATTGCTGATGATCTGGATGCAGTATAGTATTGCTGATGACACTCTCTTTCCTCACTTCCAGATTCACAGCCTTGCTCATCAAAACAATGCTGGCTCACACTCAATGGCATTGACACTCTTTTCAATACCCATGCACATGGGGGCACACACCACCTAGGACTCACAGATGATCATGGTGCTGGTATTGTTGGATGGAGGACTGGATTCAACTTTGGAGGACAGGTGCAACACTGGTCTTGTATGGGCACAACATCATGGACATTGATATGATATGATCCTGCATCACAATGCAGTAAGTCAATGATGATCCCCTCTCTGCCTCAATCACCATGGCACCCAATGCTTGACAGCCACTGACAAGGGCTTAGTTCTCCTTTCTCATGCCATCCTTGATCCTCACCAACTCTGCAACCTCATTTGCCAACACCACCACCAACATTTGCATGCATTGATCCTCCTCTTCATCGCCCCACAGCACAGCACTTTGTACAGTAGCAATTACACATGCAGCAATACATTCTGGTGATCCCTCCCTCCTGGCTGATTGGACATGTCTGTGAGCCTTGGCAAGCATGGATTGCATGGGCTCCTCAATGAATTCCTCAGACATGACCTCATGAGCATCACAATTCTGACCAACTTGCACATCACAGGTAAGTCTCGCTCCCCCTTCCTGTGACATCTTCACAGATGGATGATCTGCTTTGCTGACCACCTCAGCAAGCAAAATGCGACAGAAGTGTGCCACTCATGACCTTCAAGGAGCCTGTGAGTGCCATCCTGGTCTTGAACAGATCTTTTCATCCCACCTTGACATTCCCTAGACTCCTTCATGTAGAACCTTTCACACTGTACCACCTATTTCATACACAATGTCATGTATTGATATTACATCTAGAGCCCTTTGTGAGTGCAAGTGAGGCTTGGTAAGAGTGCAGAGTCAAGGGAGAAGAGTTCAGGTTGGTAGCAGTGCAAGATCATATCAAGGTGGATGTGCTACCACTCAGGTTACACTGGAAACATTGCCAACAGGGCAAGCAGCACTGATATTGAGCAAAGAAGGGCTAATGCAAGCGATATGGTGGTCAGTGATGTTGGAGGAGAGCTCAGACAGTGAGAACCTAACATGCTTTCTCATGCAATTTTGAGAAGGTGGCCTAAGCTCAAGTCTTTGTGCTGAGTTGTATTCTCATGGTATAAAACTTATGAAGCACATCAACACATCCTAACCTCCAACCACAACCTTCTTCCATATCCATCTACCTTTCTGTTACATAATCTTCGATGCTCTTGACACACAAGCATGATGCTTCCATTGCAGCACTTGTCCTATGACCATGCTCGCAGCACCTCAGTCCATTCTGGCACCCAGGTTTGACAATCTGCCTGACCTGACCTGCTTGAAGCAACTTTAATGGTCACATATTGCATTACACCTCATTGACATCAGCACTTATGGAACCTCTTGTTCAACTACCATGGATAAACCTTCTACAACTCCAAGGCTCTGTCATGACCACCATTCTGCCCATTTGCACTTGGTCTCTATATACTTTGTGAGTACAAGGTTCTTATCTGATCAATCTTTGCAGGGATACATAGTGCATCCCAGTTGCTTGCCATCCATGTGCTGGCTTTCACTAGTCCTTGCTATGCTCCCCTCTCTCTGCCACAACTATGCATCTGCTGCCATTGCTGCACATCATGCCAAAAATGATCTCTTCTCAACATCTACATGGCTGCTGGATGACAACTTCGACCTCCTTGCATTCTTGCTGGCACCCAACCCTGAGGACTTGGCTGCTTGCACTCACAGACATTGGTGCAACACAATTTGCTTTCAATCCTCTCATGTCACCATCACTCTTTCACATGCTCATGAGTATAGTGTTCCCCACCCCTTCTTGCACCAGATTCTTCATCACTTCTTGTCATCAGGCTGTGACTGCCTCAAACTTTGCTGACTCTTCTTCTTTGATATTCTTTGATTCATCAACACCTACTCTACCTCCTCTGCCTCTACATCTGCCTTCTTCCTGGTCTCCCATCTGCTGCTTTCAGTGTATGCTCATGCACTGGCTGCAGCAGATGGGAGACCAGTCTCCCCAATGGTAAGTGAATTCTCCTGTGCATTCTGGCTAACATTTGTTCTTCTGTTCTTATTGCATGACTCTCCTTACAGGTATTAAGGCCTCATTGCCATAGCATCTCAATGTGCATTTGATCATGGCCATGACTTTTCTCTTCCCCTCTTCCCTCATCATGGTGTATGGTGTGTGCCATCATACCATGACTATACAGATACCATGAGGACTTGTCATCACCCAGAGTGGTGCCTGTGTGAAGTATAGCCTCCCTCTCTGTTCTACTAGAGGTAAGTTTCTGCTCTGCATAGACTTGGTTTGACACTATGGTTGCTTTCTAGACATACTGACCCTCATTTGCCCCACTCTTGTTCTCATTTCTGGTCAGCATTGCCACCCCACTGCCACTGATATGTACAACCCCACCATTGCTGCTGTCACCACCCTGCTGCCATCACTGCCATCACCACCCCACCACCACCAACATCCTCAACCATGCTGCTGTCACTGCTGTCACCACCACTCAACTTGACTCATGATCTTTGCATGCCACACACCTGGCCTCCATTGCTTCAATCGATTGCATATCCCTTCTTTTTTCAGATTGCTTACATCCAAAAAGGCCACACCATTATGACCACACCTCAGTAAGTTTGCCACTACAGTCATCACAATCACTGCTTTGCCTTGTGCATCACCTTTCATTTCACAGATGCTGACCTTTGATTTCTTTGCTTGTCACACTCTCTTGTCACAGACCTGGTTTGGTGATCACAGCACAGAGGAGCACAACCATACTTGTAAGTATCTTGTGATTGCAAGCACCTACTGATTCTGACCTCTGCACTTACCATTCTCTACCCCTTTGATGTCTGCATCATATTGTTGCCAACCACCAACACCCTTTGTGACTGCCCAACACCCTTTGCAACTGCCAAAAGCTCAACACACTCTGTCACACACCACCAACATCTTCCAACATCGCAATGACCATGCTGCCAACCTCTCAAGTGTGCTGCAGGCACTGCAACAAGCCTGTCAACATGACCAGAGCCATGCAAGCTGTGCTCACACTTGGCTATGCCTGGTTCTGTTCTCATTGCTGCCTGTACAACCACATGGATGGCCTGCCTTAGGTAAGTATGATTGCATTGCACTTTCATCCTGAGCAGGTGTTCTGACATGCTTAACATCCTTTCCAGCTTTATCTCCATCTCCTTACCCTTCTGTTATGTCTCCTAACCCTTCTGCTCCATCTCCTAGCTGATCTGTAGTGTAGTTGCACAACCCAATGAATCAGATCGATTTACTACTTCTTTTTGCATGAATGTATCATTGCATTGATGACTGTGCTGAGTATACAGCTGAACTTGGTTGAGTCTGGCTTCCATATGCAGTTTGTCTGTAGCTTCTGATCAATGTGCCTCAGCCTGTCTGCATACATCAGCCAGATTGCCTGTACAGTGTCTGTGCATTAGGGTCTGTATTAGTTTACACACATGTTGCCTGTGTATAGGCCTGTCTTACAAATAAAGAAATGCTTTTTTTATGATGTGAATGGAAGGTAGAATGTCAAATGGCTTCTTATTGAGCAATGGTGTGCAATCATTAGTCATGCACACCCACCAGTTGATGTATGACACCAGTCAGTTGACTGTGAGATCAACCATGTATGATGCCTGAGTTGCAATCTTGAGCAATGCATCATAAATCCTAAGATATTCAATCGAGAGTCTGAGTTATGATACCACAAGACCAATCAGTTGTTTATCAACACCAGTGGTTAGATGCACAGAGGCTGGAAGCAAAGGGGAAAGCTGCTGCAAATACATGAACCAGTCAGTTGGCATGGCTAAGCAGTGGTGAGTGTTCAGGGTATGTAAGTAAGATGAAGATTTGATGGTATTTCAGTGATGGGTGTGATTGGTATGTACATTATATATGTATTGAGGGGCATGGAGACTTGGTGCAATGGTTAGTGTGGTCTTTGCTGTTTGGTCAATAAATCTACCATCAAATGTATGTGTTCCTGTGGTGGAAAGCAACATTGCCCAATGTATGTCTCCATTTGACCAATCACATTCCCATCATGTGGTGTGTCATGCTGGAGTGTGTATGTGTCATAGGGATAGTTTCATCTTGGTGTTGAACCAAGTGTTCTCATTGGATGAGTTGAATGATCCTTCAGTTGGATCTGGACCAATGGGTTGGTCATGTATGTTTGGCATTGATTTGTCCCTTGCATCTGATGCAAGGGCATGTAAGGAGTTGTGTGAGTGGGAAAATCAGATACCACACATCTGGCATGTGGACTAAAGTGAATATCCTCCAGTGGTTGTGAGGATTCATTGGTTGGTGTGGTGACCAACTGAAGGGGTGTGTAAATGGCCAGTTGGTTTGAGGACCAACTGGTTGGTGTGTGCATCCATGGTGAAGTATCCAAGTGCAAGATAAACTGTCAAAGTACCATGTACTCCAACAGACATGTCAGTGAGCACCTTGTTTGTGGGTCCAACATGTGAATCTGCTGTGATCATGGCAGAAGAATCACTGGCTGAATGAAGTTGATTTGGTAGAACACACTAGTATTATTGTGTGGATCAGGTCAATCCAGTCCTTATAAGTTAATGTGAGTCACCCTTTAAAGAATCAGGCCCATTATGGGATCAGTAACATGTTTGGCCCATTTGTGGGACACTTTTGGCCCATCAACACACTTCGTCCAGAAGCTTCTTTATGACCTGAAATTGCACTTTACAGTGATGATGGCTTCAAAGAAGGTTGATCTCATCATCTGAGTAGTTGTCATGATTGTCCCAATCATGATTTGTGGTCCAAGCAGGCTCCTCCGAGGCTGTGCTTAGCATATCAATATCATCAATGCCTTCGCTTGCTATGCCTGCTATGCTTGCTACCGAGGCTGCATCTTCCTCTGTGCTGGGCAAGGAGCTGTCGGATTCCAGGCCTGTGCTTGGTGAGCCTTGGTTTTGTGCCGGAATTTGTTGATTTGGGGCCTGTTTGGGAGCATTTTTGTGCTGAATTGCTTCCCTGATTTCCCTGCTGTCCAAGACTTGAGCCTGAGAGAGCCGAGCCTGGTCTCCTTGTGCTCTGGTATGCTTGAATTCAAGCATTTGACATAGCTCTGCCACCTCCTGCTGCAAAAGGACATTGTCATTGTGGAAATGACCAGCTGCTTTTATGATTTTGGTCCACAAATGACGAGAAGAGCGAGCTGGGTGCTTTGAGGACCGTATCTGGCTAGCCATGGACACCAGTTGTCGTGAAGTCTTTGGGGTTGGTGGCAGGGTGCTCCCTCCTGGCTCTGGTGTCATTTTTGGTGTCATTTCCCTGGGTTGTGGAAGCTTTTCAAGTAACGTGTTTGGCCCATTTGTGGGACAGGCCCATTCATGGGACAGAAATACAAAATTGTCACAAATTGTTAATCACTGACTACAAACTTGTGGAGAATTTGTATTTCTGTCCCATGAATGGGCCTGTCCCACAAATGGGCCAAACACGTTATACCAAAATCAACACTCCACAGACGCCTAAAGGCCATCAAAGCACCTCAAGATGCACACAGGCACCGTCAGCTCCTTTCCGAAGCCCAGGAGAAATCATTAGTGGCGCATATTGAGGCCATTGCAGCCCAAGGCTTCCCTACGACATTCAAAGACCTCAAGATGCGCGCTGCAGCATTCTACAATGCAGACAACAACATCCATAATCATGATTTATCAGCTGGATTGTCATGGAAGTGGGCACGAGGCTTTCTTTATCGCCATCCATCACTTTTGAGCTGCTTTAGCCGCAGTTTGGACCACTCCCGAGCAAAAGCATCAAACATGACGACAGTAAATCATTTCTATGATGTCCTCCAGAGCACAATGGCCAAACATGACATTGCTATCAATCAAGTCTACAATATGGACGAGACAGGCTTTGTATTTGGCAATGCACGGCATCAAAAAGTGCTGGTACACAAGGCAAAAAAGCGGCAACAAAATTCAGGACACAACCTGGCCAACGAGAAATTGCCACTGTCATCGAGTGCATTGGTCACAAAATCCCTCCTCCGCTCATCATCTTCAAGGGAAAAGCACACATGCTGGGCTGGTTCCGTCATCAGCAAATCATTCCACCCAATTGGGCCTTCGCAGTGTCACCAAATGGCTGGACAAATCAGGATATTGCACTAGACTGGCTAAAACGCTGTTTTGAGCCCCATACAAGGCCTCAGAATGCGAACCAGAAGCGTCTCCTTCTTCTTGATGGTCATAACTCGCACACAAGCCTTGCATTCACCGAGTTTGCAGAGAAAAATGGAATCATTCTTCTCTGCTTCCCCGCACATGCTACACACCTGCTGCAGCCACTTGATGTGTCCATCTTCGGAACACTCAAGGCACAATACAGCCAAATGATTTCGTCATTGGCCAAAAGCAAAATCATGATTAACAAGATGCAGTTCCTGCGCATCTACATCAAGATAAGGGACAAAATCATCACATCAAGAGCTGCAAGGGCCGCATTCAAGTCTGTCGGGATTGACAATGTCATTAATCCATCCCGTGTAACGTGTTTGGCCCATTTATGGGACAGAAATACAAAATTGTCGCAGATTGTTAATCACTGACTACAAACTTGTGGAGAATTTGTATTTCTGTCCCATAAATGGGCCAAACACGTTACTTGAAAAGCTTCCACAGCCCAGGGAAATGACACCAGAAATGACACCAGAGCCAGGAGAGAGCACCCTGCCACCAACCCCAAAGACTTCACGACAACTGGTGTCCATGGCTAGCCAGATACGGTCCTCAAAGCACCCAGATCGCTCTTCTCGTCATTTGTGGACCAAAATCATAAAAGCAGCTGGTCATTTCCACAATGACAATGTCCTTTTGCAGCAGGAGGTGGCAGAGCTATGTCAAATGCTTGAATTCAAGCATACCAGAGCACAAGGAGACCAGGCTCGGCTCTCTCAGGCTCAAGTCTTGGACAGCAGGGAAATCAGGGAAGCAATTCAGCACAAAAATGCTCCCAAACAGGCCCCAAATCAACAAATTCCGGCACAAAACCAAGGCTCACCAAGCACAGGCCTGGAATCCGACAGCTCCTTGCCCAGCACAGAGGAAGATGCAGCCTCGGTAGCAAGCATAGCAGGCATAGCAAGCGAAGGCATTGATGATATTGATATGCTAAGCACAGCCTCGGAGGAGCCTGCTTGGACCACAAATCATGATTGGGACAATCATTACAACTACTCAGATGACGAGATCAACCTTCTTTGAAGCCATCATCACTGTAAAGTGCAATTTCAGGTCATAAAGAAGCTTCCGGACGAAGTGTGTTGATGGGCCAAAAGTGTCCCACAAATGGGCCACTCACGTTATCACATTGCCATGTCTGTGTCGTCTCCAGTCATTTCATCCTCTGCGTCGGCCATATCCGTGTCTTCATCACGGCGCTCATCAGCCTCGGTCGCGTGCACCTGTACGTTGGCTTGACCAGCAGGCGCCCGAGCTTTGTTCTTGGAAGGCTTGAGAGTCTTGGTCGCTCCGCGCTCGGGCTCCTTGGCTTTACTGTAGCAAGTGTACAATCGCCCGCCATACTTGTAAAACTGACGGATGTCGGTGATGCCTGGCGTACTGCTGCACGCTCGCAAATCGCGCGTCAACTTTTCCGTCTCCGACTCGGTAAGGTCGAACAAAGGCCACATTTGCATCCGTGCCTCGTTAGACAGCTTGGCGATAACACCAAAGACTTCGGCGCTCCAGCCACTGACAACCAGGTGACGATACTGACTCGGTCTCTGAGCTTGCGATGTGTGTGCCCTGCTAGCAAGCCTGTACAGGTGCGGCGTGCGAACCGGTGAACGCAGATCGATAAAGATCTCGAGACATTCGTCACGCATCAAAACTGCTGAACGAGATGCAGCGTCGGCGTCGGTGCGACATGATGGGCCGAACTGCTCGGTAGCAGAGACGTCAGACAAGCGATTCTTGACTTGAATCGCAACGTACGACAACTGCGACGGTTGGAATGTGTTGGACAGGTTCGGAAGATGCTCGGAATGATACATCGGAATCAGCAGATCCCAGCCTGGTTGGTTGGCGACACCGTAGAAAGCTACCTGGCGCCACCAGCCTTCGACAAGGATCATGGGATCCATCTGGCCAGGAATCACCCACTCGGTGAGCTCGAGATAGTGTGTGAAGTTGAGATAGTATCCAGATGACCAATCGAGCAGGTCCTCGTCCAGGTGCTCGGGTTCAAGAAACTCGCACAGCCAGTCTCGAAGACAGACTGGATTGCACTGCGCGGTGAGAATGGTCAACTCGGATGGCGGCCGAGCGCCGCTCCATTCAACACATGCGACTCGACTCGCCGCTGCCAGATCCATGGCAAAACTACACAGAAAGCGCACGCACTCTTCTCCTTCCTCGCCAAGCATCAGCCCGACCGTTTTATATATGTGGCTGAAGGTCTCAATGATGTCGGACCATCGATCGCAACACTGCTGACGAGCATTTGCGTCTTCGCCACGCAGCAAAGAGGCCACCGCCAGCGACAGCGGCGGCTCGGACACGTTGGTTGTGACAAAGTAGCTCGTACCGTTGACTTCGCTAATGACACGAAGGTGGTGCGAGACCTGTGTCTGCAGAAAGGCGGTTTGTCTTTTGAGCATAGAGTTGCGCTCGGCCGCCTTGTTTGTGGTCCCAGCGGCGGCGTCCGTAGCGCAACTTTCATGACGAGCGCCTCGCACACCAATGAATCGCAATGGCAGTCGTTGTGCGACAACGGCCATGATACTGTGCTCCCGGAACATAGCCTTCTTGCCAGGCCAGAGGCTGATGGACTGTCCGTGGGGGAGCAACTTGCGTAATATAGGCTTGAGCTGGGGCCATCTTTGGCGGTCCTCGATGCCTAGGTAGAGGCCTGTGCTCCATAACGGCCTGCCAAAGTACCTGAGCATGTCAAGTAGATCGCCAAAGGTAAGGCGCGAGGCCAGGAGATCCGGCAAGCGGCTGAGACCTCGATGCTTCAAGATGACATCGAAGGGGAGAAAGCTGAAGGGGTCGACGACAAGCAAGCCATCCGTAGCGCCGAGTCGTGCCGAGGCCTCGACTACTTCCTGGCCCGCGAGCAACGCTACGTTGGAATCTGTATCGATAAACATAAGCCAGGTGCACGTAGGCTTGGTTTCCCTCCAGAGACGACGGAAGATGGGCAACAGATCGCGCAAATCCACAACCTCATCGATGGCTAAGAAGAAATAATGGCTGTCTTGCAGACCGGTGGGCAGGAGCGCCTCGAGTTCTTGCAGGGGTTGAGCCATGTGTTCCCTAGCCATGATCTGGGCTTGAAGTTCGGGCTCGGGCTCCTCCTCCTCTCCTCGGCTCCTCTGGCTCCTCTGGCTCCTCTGGCTCCTCTGGCTCTTCTGGCTCCTCTGGCTCCTCCTCCTCCTCCTCCTCTGGCTCCTGCTTCTTCTTTGGCCCCTGCTTCTTCGACTGCTGCTTCTTTGGCGCGCGCTTCTTTCGTGCGCGCTTCTTTGGCGCATGCTTCTTCTTGGGCCTGGGCTCCGAGTCCGACTCCGGCTCCTGCTCGAACTTGTGCTGGGGTTGGGACTCGAGTTCGCGAGTCAGGTGAGAGCTGGGCCCGGCCTCGGATTGGGGCTGGGCATAGGCGAAATGCAGCGGAGCGGTGCTTGATTCATATTTCTTGCGGGCCTGCTCGGTAACCTTATTGAGGAATTCCGTGCGAAAATTGTCGAGACGGCCAGGTTGGGGTGGAGCGCCTACTCCAGCACGGCCAACAGAAGTGTTGGGCTCGACTGGTTTGAGCATGCTGTCTTTGCAGAAGCGCGTGGCATCGCTCGTGCCGGCGGTCCGGTCGAAGAAGGTGTAATTCTCGATGAAGTCGGCCCCACCGTGAATGGCGACAGCGAGATCGTAGACGATGGTGGACCAACATGCTTTGACGTCTGAATGAAGACACGTACTATTTCCTCGAAAGCAGCCGCTACGTTGCATGCGTTCTTGGAGGCAATGTTTGAGTTGATCAAAGTAAGCCCCAAGCCAGCAAGCAATGCGGCGATGTGCCTTGAACGAGGACACTGCGGGGCAAGCTTCACGAAGAAATCCGTAAACAGTGTCATCTTTAGGTGGAAACGAAGTGTTGGCCTTGGTTTCGCTGTTAGGCGAACGTGTGCAGACGAGGAGTCCAGCCTGAAAGGCCGAGAGCTGGACCGCCATCTTGGTTTTTCCAGTACCGGAAGACTGCAGGATGGGGAACGTCTTTGCGTATACCACGTTGGGGTTATTGCGCATGTATGCATTGGTCGCCAGTGTATAGCGTTGCAGCTCGAGGACAGCGTCGCCGTGCAAAGGCGAGCTAAAGTCGCGGCGCACCTGTTGATACGTGTCCGCATCGTGTTGCACAGCGATTTCAGAGGGAGCAGGAAAAGCGAGCGGAAGAAGCTGGAGCAGGGCCTCGGTGGTCACATTCTCGCAGGTTGCATGCGGCGGCGTTGAGAGGCTTGCAAGCGTAAGTCCTTGGCTCTTGATCGCGTTGACAAGTTGCGAGTGCGAACACGTAGCCCTAAGATCACCTTGACCGTCCCAGATGAGGTGCGCCGAGCACGCTGAGAGGGTGGAAGCTGGGTAGGCCTTGTTGGTGACGGCATCAAGATGGGCATGTGCACAGCGCTGTTGTGGATCGAGCTTGCCAAAGAACTTTCTAAGGTCAAAAAGCAGTAACGTTGCGTGCGCATGCTGCACTTCAGACTCCGAATTAGGATCGAGAAGCCGATCGAGAGTGTGTCGCACATGGCTGTTTTCGCGCAGAAGTTGCTCAACGACGGCGGCGAGGCGGCATTCACCCGACATGGTCAGGCGGGCGAAAGAGCCAATGGCGAGAGCGTTAGAGGTGTGTGGGGACTGACAGAGTGCTGGGTCAGCTGTTGTGTAGACGGGTGGGATGCAGATAGCTTGGATCGATGCTTGAAGGCAAGCAGTGAGCAGCTAGCCGTTGTCAAAGTGTGCATCGATGATGGAGATGATGGAGATGATGATGGTCGATTGCCAACACGCATGCTACATGCGCTTCTGACGACTCAGCACTCCGCGCTCTGCGCAAGGTTTTGAGTAGACCAATCGGCGATGTTCTGTTGGCCCTTTTTCGGTACCGAATCTCGCTGATTCGAGTTGTGTCGCATGTCCAGAGTGTTTGAGCTTTGTGAGTTCGCGCTCAGCGCATTGTGCTTCTCGGCCGGAATGTGACTAATCTTTAGACCGGCCGAAACTACCGAAAATGCATGGATCGCCAATGATGCCCGATCAACTCGATGACAATGTTGGACTGGGTCCAAATTTCACTGCCAAACGACGCGTTGTCTGGACTCACGGGTACAAACCGAGTGCTGAGTCGCAGGCCATAGCGTCAGAAGCGCATGTAGCATGCGCGTTGGCAATCGACCATCATCATCTCCATCATCTCCATCATCGATGCACACTTTGACAACGGCTAGCTGCTCACTGCTTGCCTTCAAGCATCGATCCAAGCCATCTGCATCCCACCCGTCTACTCCACAGCTGACCCAGTACCCCGTCGGTCCCCACACACTAACGCTCTCGCCGTTGGCTCTTTCGCCCGCCTGACCATGTCGGGTGAATGCCGCCTCGCCGCCATCGTTGAGCAACTTCTGCATGAAGACAGCCTAGTGCCAACCGCTCTCAAACGGCTTCTCGATCCCAATTCGGAGTCTGAAGAGCAGCATCCAGTGCACAGTACTGCTTTTG